>JBBPOC010000912.1:0-12691 GCA_038091235.1 Tylopilus rubrobrunneus | reverse complement strand
CGGACGTGAAGGAGTGGCAGACATCGACGAAGGTGATGTGACGGGGGTTCTCTGGTTCTGGGAGATCAGTTCTTGTGGTGCCCAGTTGAGTGCGGCGGGGTATTGTCGTTGAATCAGACGTTGATGCCGCAGATGGTATTGAGACCGGCGATAGAAGCGGCCTCTTGGATGACTCTGCGCTGTATATCGGCATACCAACCGGGGGCGGCGATGGCGATGTCCGAGAGGTGTCTTGAGCTCGCGGAGCTTGCCTAGATACATGGGGACAAGGAAAAAAGAGACATGATCGTGCGGCGGTCTGAGGAGGTCATGACTTACGATGGTAGCCCCCAGAATTCCCTCCTCGTGGCTATCGCTTCCGAGTCCTCATGCTGCAAGGCAACGGCAACTCGGATCAGGACAGCATTTTTCGCCTGCTAGTCGACTCGGAACGGCAAAGTCAACTCCGGAGGGGTCTAGTACACGTCGGCTGATGCCGGACGGTACCTAAATTAAAAGGAGAGCGGCACACATCGTATAATAAGATCATGCCTGTCTAAGTCACTTGGAATCATACATAGTTTTATAGAAAGTACTAGAAATTCTCGAATCCTTTGAGGGGAAATGATGATATATGGAGAAGTTCGCTGGCGCCGTTCTGAAACTCTTCAAGTTCAGCAGGAGTGTCAATATGCTTAAGCAATGAAGTCAACGCTAAATACGCGACATTGGCCTGGGTATCATCCAGCTGACTGTTCTTCTGGTTCATAATGCTCTCCAGGAGGTCAGAAACGATCCCGTAAATCTGACGAAAGTATAGAATATACGATGAGGTGCCGTCAAAGGACAGCTCTTCGGTGGCTTGTTGTAATTGCACTGTGAACTATCGAGTGTTTAGTCAATGAAAAGGCGTGCAAGTAGGTGTACTTACCAACGTGAGAGCAAAAGAGAGCGTTTTCAAGGTATAGGGAATGTGGTTCATGTCGCAGTCCGGCTCTTGGCATTCCTTGGGGATCAAAACCGAAAGCGAGCCCACTGAGTTGCGGATCTTTAGCGTATGTATTATGGCTTGTCGGATGGTCCGATCATTTAACCAAATAACCTGAGGCTAGTTCAGCATCAGAAAACGCAAATGCGATTGACAGACTCGGCGTTCCATGTTCTCTGTAGTAATCGTGTGCCAAATATCATACCCCCATCGGGGGTCCCAACGGAGGCGCTCACGGATATTCGCAATGACAGCGGGATACGTAGCTTGTGTCCTAAAATTATAGACTGCGAGCCACTTTGTCGGGTATGAAATATTCATGCTGCGTTTGTCCTTCGGCACGGGTGTGAATAGCCGCCTTACACAGGTCTGGGCATGCTCGAAGAACGCCAATGGTACGTTTCCGACCTGTGCGCATATAAGCCTGCAGAAAACCGGGTCATCTAGGGAGCTGCTAAACGTATCGTGCGCTTCAGGGTTTTCGATATAAAGCCCAGAAACTGCAACTCTCGTATCAAATTCGAAGAACAGCGAAAAAGAAGAAATACCTGTTGAGGGCATCCAATACTGGTCGCCTTTTTCGTCTTGGATGAGCCGGATTGCCGCGCTGATGAGTCCCATTGCTTCACATGCAGAAAGTTTAGGCTTGACGTTGAGTGAACCTGTCAAAATCCTATACGGCGCTATTTCGACTGCCTTTCGCGTGACTTCCAGCCAGCCTGAGCCGCGAGCATACAAATTAAGTGCAAGGTGAAGACGGTCTATCATTGGTCAAATATCAATAGTAAGATAAGTTACGAGCGCACTCACATCCTTCTGTATAGCAGAAAGGGGAAAGCTGAAATGAGGACGCGCTCAGACCAGCAGCAACTCTGGGCTTGATTATGAATGGAACGAGCCTCTGATCGCCGGGCTTCCCATTCGCAGGCAGTTTTTCCAGAGCCTGGGGCTGCCAACTCGACGCTGAGCCTGAACGAGACTCGTCGAATGTCATGCTGAAGCTACTAGCGGTAGGTGGCCGAGTCGGGCCCAGGACTGTCGATGACATGCCAGTGGTTGAATTGACTTCGTTCACCGGGACGACCGACATCCCATTGGCAACTTGAAGGCCGCCACTGTCACAGTGGTCAAAAAAGTTCGGCATGAGGATGGAAGCGTCAGCGGGGTTGAGCATGGGTTCCATCACTGGGCCAGCAGGTAAGTCCAGCCTGAGTGGGGGGCAAGGAGCGTAAGTATTATATATAGTGAAAATATATATACATAGTTGTATGGAGCTGCCAGCGAGAGATTGAACTTGCGGAAGCTGCAGCTGCTTTGCAGTTGTTGCCTGATTTGCGTTGTATCTACATAGATCTCGGTCACTTTGTCTAAATCGGGTGAAACTTAGACTTGGCGGCCCGTCAGTAAGTAGCGAGGCCAGAGATTTGGTCGTATCCGTGCGTACGTCATGGTGTAGTACAGCCGGACCTCTCCGTCGTACAGCGCCAGGTATGGGTTTTGAGGTCTACCCTGGTATTACGGCACTAGTGCGGCCCAGGTACCTGGGCCTTCAAGTTGCAGATGAGTCTCACAGAAGCAGTCATACAGAATAGGACGGCATAATGCATTCATACGTCGAATGCAGGAATGAGGCAGCACACTGTGACAAGGAAGCAAGGCATACTGCGACGGAGGACGCAAGACAGAAGCGTCACGGTTGAGCACAATGGACACTGGCACTGCAAGGCACTGGCACAACTTGAATGCCAGTGGGCAGAAAAAAAAAGTGCCACAGCGCATTAACATTGACGGACGCGGGGCGTGTTGACGAATGCAGAGATGGATGCTGTAAGCGAGAAGCACAACAGAACGGCGGCGATTCGGATGTGACGCGCAGCACGAACAACAAAGTTTCATAACGGTGATTTGAACAATTGGTGACATAATATTTGAGGTAAAGTTTTGGTCACCGCACTCAAATTCAGTAGTCAGTCACACCTACCGCGGCGTGCCAGCGGCTCAAGCTTGAACGGGAACGGAATGTTGCGCTCTGAGTCAGTGATCCATTGACTCATTGAAAGGGCTTTCGTGGTGTTGCAAGTCCTCCGACTTCCCAGCGAATTCGGAATCCGGATTTGAAGCTGTCGACCGCTCATCACAACTACTATAATAGTATCGGCACGTTCGTCCACTCATTGAATGGCCCATGGTGTCACTCACCTCGAGTCGCGCCGTCCCGACAAGAACTTGAATTGAAACGGTATTTGTGACTGAAGCTGCGGTGGCGCAAGTCACGGGGTGAACCGTGCGTGTGCAGGGTAACATAATCATCAGATTTATGCTACTGCGAGTATTCCGTTTCTTGGGAATGCCGCCGCCGCCGGCAGTAGGACGCCGTGGCGCTAAGGGCCTCCTCTCCCCGTAATGTGAGACGGAGACGGGCCCGGATGCGTAAGCTCATACTAATGAGGATGCTGTCGCCGACATCGAGATGCGCCGCCGACCTCAGGCTAAAGACTGATTCAAGCTGCGCCCACCGTCTTGCCAACATTGTGGTGTGTGCACATGGGATGTCCTACACCGTCACAACTGCCTGCACTCAGCTGAATCGATTGCATCTATATCTACTTACTGCTACTCATGTATTATAAGAGCACTTCTAGACAGATTGTCGACATCTTCACATCGTCCTCGCGTGGTCGTTGTCGTCACGAAAGGACGTGTGTCGCATGTGCTTCGTCGTTTGTCGATGTCACCGTGTTGTTGCGACGTCATCCCCGTCGTACTGGGCCATCGCATCGACGACGCCGTCCTCGGCGTTCTCCGGTTGCGTTGGGCGTTGTCGCTGCCGCCTGGTGTGTTGGACCGGTGCCTCAGTGCCGTTGTCGTCACGACCGTTCGCGTTGCATGTGGCATGCCCAGCGTCGTCCGAGTCGTCGACATGAGAGGGCTGGGGAGAGCGTCGCGCCGCGTCATCGAGGGTGAGGGCAAGGGCAAGGGCAAGGGCGAGTAGCAGGCGAAGTGAGGCGAGGCGAGGCGACACGGTGTGCGCGTCGCGTCGCGAGGGTGAGAGCAAGAGCAAGAGTGTGGGCTAGGGAGGGTGGCGATGCGAGGGTGAGGCAATTAGAGACCTCGCGTTGCGTCGTCATTAGTCTCATCGTGCACGTCACCCTCGCGTCGCACCAACGCTGTCGACGTGCTGTACGGGGTTGTGGTGTGATGCGAGGGAGGATGATGAGAGCGAGGGAGTAGGCTTGTCGTGCGCGTCACGTCGTCGACATGAGAGGGTGATAGCGACGTGCGCCGATGGCTGGTTCGGATGCCGGAGGTAGCGATTGCGTCGCAGTGGTCATCCTCGATGGCATGGACACGTAGCACGCGGGATGCGGCGACCGTGTCGGCGTTGTCATCGTAATCACTGTGTCTTCGCTCGTCCTTGCTTGCCGGCAAAGAGATGGGATAACGGTGGTGGTGGTGGCACGGGGCACTCGCACCATGATGTCGTCGATGGCGTTGGGCTATTGGCTTATTGGAAACGTCGCAGCGTCGTCGTCATTGGACAGTGGAAGGTGGGCGCCGCGAAAGCGCACCTTTTTCGTGATCAAGATTCTTCGTACAATGCGACGGGGAGACAATTCCGCGACGGTGATACATTTTTGGTACGATGGGTTTTTCACTTGGACGCGTGGTAGTCGTCATCGCTGTTGAAGGCCAGGGGCGCACAGAACGCGTACGAGTCGCTGTCATCCTCATTACTGGGACATGTGCACGCTGGGGCCTCGCCGGGCGTGTGGTAGTCGTCATCGTTGTTGCTGGGGTGAGGCACGCCGCAGCACTGCCGTCGTCGTCGTGCTCGCTGCTGTGTCCTACTAGGAGGCGCCGTGGCACACCCAAGTGTGTCGTAGTCATCCTCGATGCCCGGAAGCACGCGCATGCGGCGGTAGAGCTTATCGCCGTGCAACTTGAATACTTTTCAAACGATACGAAAGGACCCGGTTACGAACAGTCGAGGTCGCGCGAGGCATATCGCACTCCAATCGTGGTCGTAGACTTGTGTCTTCGCTCGTCCTCATTTGCCAGTGGCGCGGGACACTCGTCCAACTCAACTCGGCCTGAGCCCAAGTCATTATGGTCGTTGATGAAGTTGGGCCGTTAGCGGCCCATCGGCGACGCCGCAACGTCATTGGACAGTGGAAGGTGGGCGCCGCACGAGCACACCTTTTTCCGTTCGTGAATCGTGATCGCATATTACACACTCACTTTTTCACACACCGATCTGTGGGCGTGTGGCGGTGCGCCTGTCCTGATTTGCTCACTATCCACTGCAGCATACTAGTACATGTGTAACTTTGCATGGCCAATCGGCAACCAATCGGTCATGCATTAAGACGACCAAATTTGGTGCTACCGAAAGTACGTGCGATCACCCGGTGGCTGATACTAGTTAGGAATGAGTCATTTTGAAACTCAATTATAATCTGATCGGTCTTTCTCGACCACCGTACCCACGCCAATGCTCAAATTTTTGTCTGTACAACTGCGTATACACCTTGCCAAGAATGACCTCAACTATTAAATATCTGGTCACGCCAAAGGCGGCCAACCAGTATATGTTACGTGCGGTGGTCCAACAAATTGTTGCCAGCGTAACCTAAACGTGCTTACGTAAACAGTTGCGCGCGTCAGCTTAGCCACGGCTTCGACGAATCGACGATTTCAAACTCAGCTGCAACCCCCACTGGCAGCGTGCTGAAACTGCCTGGTCCAAAAGCGTTAGGTTACAAGACACCTCGGCGACAGATCATCCGATCATCGGGCGCGTTTGCTGGCAAACCCCATCACCAACATTCTGCCGCCCTATGTCTGTTTCCGTCGTACAACTTGAAGTCCACCACTCCATTACAGTGACGTGCGATTATGATGCAGCATGACAAGTACTGATAAAAGTTTCAGTCAGACAATGGAAGTGTGCATGCAAGGCAAGACTTATCTTTCAGCACTGTCACGACCGCCGCCAGCTCAGAAGTCCTTCGGGAATGACTCCGAGTCGAAGCTCAAAGCGATCAAGCAATGACCTGAACTGGTCATCTCTTCGCATGCTAGTGGCTCCGTCAGTCGGCTAACTCAGTTGTCGCGTTTCTGCATAACCTCTAACGAGCATCACAATTCACAGACCTTTGCCCTAAAACCTAAGTTAGTAACGACAAGTTCAAGTTCAAGTTCAACGTGAAGTTATCGCTTCGTCTTGCGCGCCTTCCACTGTCAAGTTCGGAACGGTCTATTCAAGTTCATCACACAGCGTCTCCAGCGGACTCGGAATTGGTGTGTCATCGACTTATGGAATCCTTAGGAGTCACATTCAAATCAATACTTAATCATCATATTTGCTAATCCAAGATCCAATCTTATACTTCCGGGTCGGGTATACAGATACTTAGTGTATTTTCACGCCGCGGTCGGCATTCCCCGAACAGAAGAGTCGATTGGCATTTATATTCGTACTCTTTACGAACCCACTGACAACCACCGTTACCATGTCTTGTGCTGTGCTAGCCCCTTCGTCAACCTTTAAATTGTGCGCCGTGGAACGATCGCCTACCATGTTCCCCATCACACCACCTTTTACTACATCTGCGTCTGCCCAATCGGTCGAGAAGGGACAAACTGAAGAACGTAACTACTACCACGCGGCCTCATGCCAATGGGAAGTTCCCTATATTATGGTTTGTCACTCGTCTCCGACAGTGGAATACGTTCTTACTATTATATCACCAGTCCATAGCTCCTATTCAGGGTCCACGCCCATTAAACAGCATCTTGGAGGAGTATAAGGAAGCCCTCGTGGAAAAGTACATGCTTGCAAAGGTATTACTTCGCGTGCAAGAAGCTTGCGAAGAGCGTGAAATACTCCTGCGCTATTATCTCAGCCAAGACGATATAGAACAGCTAGCATCCGCCAACAATCCATGGGCAACGTCGGATGCGACTCTCAGTGGCAAATACCTTCATGCGGTGTGCAATCAAAGCTTGCGGTCGTTCGTTCGTAGTGATGCTGTGAGTCGATGTTTTGTAATAAGAACCTTATTGCCTGCTAACGAGTACACTTAGTGAGCTCTCTCCTCTCAGTCCTTTGCGATTTATATCATTGCATCACTTACCAATTCAATGCTGTGCTGATATACCTAGTACTACGACCATTCCCTGCTCAGAAGTCTGGAGCATCCCTGTACGTCAATCATGTCCATTGGTCTACGTATGTACATTGTATGGACGATGGTACTTCCGCCGCTATGTGATGTACTCTGTACGGGCCCGCAGCGCCAGTAAGCCACTGAATCACTGGCTGACACTACGATGTGAGTCCGAGAACGCCCCGTCAGTCGAGCAGGATTCACTAACCGGCCGAGTCCCAAGTTGATCTCACTGGCAGTTCCCCTGTGCACCACTACGGCTCGGACTGGGTTTGCTGGTCACTCGTTGGCAGATGCCGGCGGTCGTGACTCGGACATTGTCTGGCATAGGAACTTGAACGAAGTGACCGAATCCGAGACTTGGAGTCAAGGACATGAAGCGAGATATTTATAATGAACTTCGGACGAATTCATGGCCGCTGAGCTGGGTCTACCACTGCAGTATGCTGGGCGTTGTCCGAGTACTAGTACTAGATGCATCGAGTCCACTCCGAGTCGGAAGTCACGGTCCCGGCTAATGCGGTGCGAACATTTTGAAACCGGGCCTCAGCCATCCCTGTTACCACTCAACATGCCCCACGATCCGGTGTCCCAAACGCTCCCAAAGTTTGACCGGGTTCAAACGGTTCGCTCCTTAGACATTGACCACAGCCGCACTATTCGCGCCACTTTAATTGACCAGGTTAGTGGCACTAGAGCCGCAGCGTACTGCGGCCCGGGGCTGCCACCAGGCGCGAACCATGAAGAGGCCCGGTGACTTGATCTACAGTGTAAGTGTGGTCAAGAACTAGCGGTATCATATGATGACGGTCAATGGCCAACGTTCGACAACTGACTCGCGTCTTACAGCATGACTGTGACCTGTCGTCAAAATGAACTTCTAGCGGTGTCGCCTCTGAACTTTAATGCGTAAGATGCTGGCAATGTCGTTGAATCCACTAGTGGAGTTTCGGCTAGATGTTTGAACCAAGAGAAACCCCATCCGATGCGGCAGGTGATTCGATTTCGGGTTTAATACCTCCCAATTGAATTCATGGCGAGAATGACAGGCTATCCGACGCATCAGCAACTCGCCGGAAGCAGTGTTTTCACGTAAATGCCTTGAACTATCTTTGCTGTCGTTGGTGAGCGCTTAAGCTCTACTGTAATACCGGGTCACATTCCTGATGCGGCGGCAGTTGAACAGAAGCTGCTTGGGTGCCGTACATTCAGCTGATCCGCCGACTTCCAAGCAAAGACAAACGGCGCATGATGTTATCGAAGCGCCCTGTTACCTACAATGTTGGCCAAGATTCATGGAACCGAACTGGCGAATCTCGAAATTCCTCCCACCTGCTAAACATCGACTCACCACTGGCATAGACACCTTCTAAGATGAGCAAGAGGAACAAGGAGCAGGTCACTCCCAGAAAACCGTTCCGGTTCTTCTCCAGGCCCCACGAGCAACATTAATCCTGTAGGGAATCTGTTTGGGGCGCTGTACAAGCAGGAAATGCCGTAAAGGGACTTGAAGCCCGTGCGGAGGGGTTGTTACAAACCATCGCATCTGATGCCACCAGTGGACTGCAAGGTACCGCACAAGCTGTCACCCAACCCATAGGCGCCGTTGTTGTTACCACCGGCGAACCGGCGAAGGCGCTCAAGTCTGCCGCAGACCCGAGTCACGCTGTGGAGCAGACCGCGCATGCTATCGACGGGCTGCAAGGCGCAGCGCAACTTGTCACCACACCTGCGAGTGCCCTTGTTGTTACCACCGGCGAACTGGCGAAGTCGCCTGCTGCAGACCCGAGTCACGTCGCTGAACAGACCGCTCATGCAATCGATGGGCTGCAGGATGCAGTACAAGTTGTTACCGCGCCTGCGTGCTCCCTTGTTGCAACCACCGGCGAGCTGGCTAACTCGCTGAAACCTCCTTGGACCCGAGCCTCGCTATTGAACAGACAGTTCATGCTATTGAATCGACCGTCAAGAATCCTATCGCCTCTGCCAGTAATGCAGTGAACGCTGCAGAGCAGCAAGTCAGGTATGTGGCACTGGCTAGATTACTGGCTAGAATACGTGGCTTTATCTTGGCGTACCTCGCCAAGCTCCCCGTCGTGGGCCCGTACTTCAAGAAGCGTCTCGGAGTGGTCGATACGCTCGTTACGGAGACAACACC
The DNA here is from genome assembly GCA_038091235.1 of Tylopilus rubrobrunneus. Taxonomy (NCBI): domain Eukaryota; kingdom Fungi; phylum Basidiomycota; class Agaricomycetes; order Boletales; family Boletaceae; genus Tylopilus; species Tylopilus rubrobrunneus. Next base: position 3,396 of record JBBPOC010000912.1, on the reverse strand, counting down.
TTTGCTGGGTGCCCTTCGAGATCCCAAGGCTTTCGCCACAAAGCAGGCCGAGGGCTTACTTCGTCGCACGTCATTCCCTTTGTTGAATTGTCTTCCAGACGTCGATGTTTTGGATAACGCGGGACCAGACGAACATGGACTACTCTTCAAAGTGTTCATCGAACTCTATGTTTTGGCAAAGGACGGTGCCAGTGGTGGGTGGGTGGCTGTTGTGAGTAGTAGCTTGTATGGGATGCTTTCCAACTCACTAAACCATGTTGTATAGCACACACCTGCAGAAACATTCGCTCGTCGTAGCGCCTACTATATCCTTGGGACATTTGTCAACCACAAATCTCGCTACGAGTACTATCGGCACAGCCGTAGCCAGCGTGACGGGGTGTAGCATTATCCGGGGATTTGTCAGGTTAGCCCATTTTCGATCGTTGCTTCCCCATCTTTCTCTTGTCCGCAAAGGTTCTAACATCACTCTGCAGTTCATTAGACAAACACCTTGAGGAGGCTCCAAATCGCCACGCAGCGAAGATGGCCTGTAGGCAGCAGTTGTTACCGGCGTCGTCCTATTCGTAAAAGCGAGCTCTCGTGCGATTCAATGTACATACCAATCACGTCTTTTTCTCTAGCCAATCACCAACCTATGTGCCACTCAGTCTGGCTCTCTTTACAGTGACTTGGTCAACCCGCCGAGGTTGCCGCCCCCGCGAGTCAGTTCCTCCGAATCACCGCTGCAGGTCTTCCAGGATATGCAATTGGAGAAATATCAAAATAGGTGGGTATAGTTTCATGGAAACCAGCACTGACGCCTGTAATAGGCGATATCTGGCATCCTAGGGTGAAATATCATGTTGAAGAAAAACTCTTTTGTATTGACGTTTACTCCTGAAGGGCTTTCTCGTATACATACGCACATCCTCTCAGCCACCGCACCTGTGAACTTATTTTTGAACTATCTTCTCGGTGAGCCTCTTTCATGCGTGCTATTGGGTGCTCGAGACTGAGTAGCATCCTATGTTTCATGTTGCAGTCAATGGGCCGATACCTGCCCTCGGCTCGGCTTTATTGGAGCTCCACTCTGCACTGTCTTGAGTCACAATGCTCTTGCCATTATGTTGATTATTTATATCGTCATGCGAGCTATGCGAGATGAAGTCGAATACCTACCAGAACAAAATACCGTTCCTGGCGAGCCTGTCGCTGCAAGCAGCAGCGCTCCTCGTCCAGCAGTGGACAGTCATTTGGGGGTCACTTTCTTCACCGATTTAGGAGCGCTGATTTTATCAGGCCTGTCTGGCGTCGCAAAAAACGCGTCTCAGCTCTGGTCGAAGGACTTTGGAGGCAGGTCCATGATTCTCTACTAGTAGTACCTCCTGTCTATGTTGCTGACGACATCACAGTTGTTGCATGCACGTACGGTCCTTCTGAGTGTGTCAGGCGAAACGTTTCTGAGACATGCCTAGATTGGGTCCAAACGCCCTTACCACACAGGCAGTACTGCACACGACAGCCACCACGCTGTACCAAACCCCCAAAGCGATGAGCAGCGCTTCGGAAAACTGGCAATGACCCTCTGCCATCGCCCTGCAAGTTTCCAAGGCTCAACTGCTTCTCAACACCAAGTGGATTAAAAAAGGCGACGTACAACGTGCGCAAATCGCACTCGTCGCCACCATAGTAGGGGTCATCGTGATCGGGTACGTCTCTGGACGTCCAGTGTGGTGGAGTATGATCATTCATCATCCTTCTTAGCAACGTCCTCCTTGCGACTTCCGCTACGTGGGGAAAACTGTTCAACAACGATCCCGGGGAGTTCGTCATGTCCCATCCCAATCTTGCCGACTGAACGCGCCCAGTCATCATCCAGGGCGTTGCGACGCTGTTTCCCGTCATCGCTGGGTTTCAGGCCGTACATGGGCTCGGCGCGTGGGTCGGCTGTGCGCTCGGGTCGCTCGGGAAACCGGCCGTGTTCCCGTCAATCAGCGCAAGGTGATGTCGTTGTGATCTTCGTTGTAGGCATGTCGTCTGACGCGTCGTCCATCCAGTGCGGATTACATTCTAGGTGGGTGTTTTTGTTCCGGTGTGCGGAAGGGTGACTGACTGCGTTTGTGCGGGGTGTAGGCATTCCGCTTGGCGTGTATCTCGCGTTGCCTCGGCAACGGGGGCTTGCTGGCGTGTGGGTTGGCTTGGCCATCAGTTTAGCATATTCCTGCTTGGTGGCCACGGTCGTGTTAATGAGGACCAACTAGAAGAATGCCGTAGGTAAGATGGGAAAGAAGGTGTCAGGAGAAAGGGGTGCTGTGTGATAAGTGTATGACCATAATGTATATCTCGCCTTGTTTCATGCGTCACGAATCAGTCTTAGTGGCCCATCTCACGCTTCATGAACTCCATGATTGCACTTTTATTTGACTTGGATCATACACCTGAAAGTCGAAGAAGAGATGAATACAATGAGGTATTAATATTACCTTATGGTTGTAAGCAATATTAATTAGCCAAGTGTGTTCCGAGTGATGCAAAAAAGTTCGTCGAGATGTGGATGTACTAGTATGTGAATGGAATGAAGAAAAAGAAAGCGATGTGTGATCAAACAAGGTAAAGCAGGGCCTCATCGATGACGCCAAGGTTATAGCTTCTTTGCCGGATGCAACGAGCCCGTGCCAGTCTTGCCGCCAGTCAAGCAGTCATCGATTCATCGATCATCCCCAGGCATCTCCGTCGTGTCTCTGTCAACTTCCCGACGTGCTTGTCGTGTTCCAAACTTGAACTGCCCATTGCCACTGCCTACTAGTAGCACCCCCGTCGCATCCCCTACTAGTCCTCATCGCGTTCCCAACGTCCTCAATATGTCCCACTCAATTTTGCCTTCTCAGCACCCCCATCGCGTTCCGATGTCCCCATCATGTCCAAAACATCTCCGTCAATGCCCACATCGCGTCCCCCACGTCTATGTCACGTCCAAAACGACCCCATTGTGTCTCCATCACCCTCATCGTGTCCCAAACGCCGCCATCACGTCCCCAACTTTCCCATCACATCCACAACATCGCATCTCCTCCCCGTGTCTCTTCCGTGTCTTACTAGTAAATGTTGCCGTCGCGCCCCCAGCACTCACGTCACATCTACAAAGTCCCCATCACGTCCATAACACAACCTCCTCATCGCGTCAAGAACGCTCGTCGCATCTACTTGAACGGCCCCACACAACACCGTCGTGTCTACAACATCCCCACCGCGTCCCCCGCGTTCCAGTCGCGTCCTAAATGCCGTCGTCGCATATACAGCGCTCACCACGCCCCCATCACGTCTACAACATCCCCGTCGTATCCATAACGCCCCCCATTGCGTACCCGTCACATCCGCAACGCCCCGTCTTGACCCAAACATGTCCACCGCGTG
>JBBPOC010000911.1:0-12706 GCA_038091235.1 Tylopilus rubrobrunneus | reverse complement strand
GGTAGAAGGCATGCGCGAGGAGAGTGGGCAGTCTACGAGCCGAGCGCTCGAGAAACGCAAGCGAGAGATCGAGGAGCGGCGTGCCCTGCTAGAGGCGAAGCGCAGGAAGACAAAGGTGGTACCGGGCGAAGATGGGAGCTCGGCACAATTGTCGAGTTCGGTAGCCCCTCCGGTGACGTTTGTTGCTAGTGACCCCTTTGTGGCACTAGAGAAGAAGGTCGCGACATCCACCTCACACGCATCTGAACCTTCGGTGACGCGCACCACTCAGGGTACATACTCTGCTGCCGACGAATTCCTAGCCCAACTTGAGCAAGATATGCTCAAAAGCGATGATCGCAGTCCCGTGCTATAAACCTGGTATCGTAAGTGGTCCGCATTTACAACTCGTGGTTTAGATTGAAGTAGAGTTTCTCGCTTCTAAAACCAACCTCTCTGGACATCTCAGCGAAAATCGACCACTTTCTTGCTTGTACTCGACTACCCAAACATCCTGCAATTGGTACCTCCGCTTCAACGGCTCATTTCCCGAAACCACGTCATTCATGAACCGCTTCGTGGCTTCGAGGACCTCAATGGCTGGCTTCATCGCCGTCGCATGCCCACAGTTTATTTTTATCTTGCTGGCGTCGGGCTGGCTTCGAACAAAGGACAGCAATTCATCGACGGTTGAAAACCACGTTGGAAGCGACCCCTCTTCGGGAAATATGATTGGATCATCCTCATAGAGGGTGTCTCCCACGTACAACATGCTCTCTTGCACGTCCCACAGCGCCAGTTCGTCTGGCGTATGCCCAGGCGTGTGTAAGACGGTGACCCCTAGAGGCACGTTGCCAGAGGTCGAAGTTATGGAGTAGAGGTGGGGGATGAGCTCAAGCTTGTATGACGGAGCGCGAATACCGAGTTTGTCGCACAGAGAGTGGCCAGGAAAGTTTTCGGGTGAGACAAAGGCAGGGTCATAACTGGAGCCTAGAACAGGGCTGTCGACCGCAAAGGCCTCGGCGCCCACTATACAGTTGCGTCAAGTACGTCGAGTACAAGATGTCAAACTGACGTACGAATATGATCATAGTGGCAATGGCTCTGGACCACGATGTACGACAGTTTTGCTCCTGGGTTGAGAGGCTTTCCCGCGTTATCCTTGACTGGAACGGACTCGATGAATGTGCGTAGATCTTTGAGTCCAATGTCGGGATTGTTCGTTCGACCACCGCATCCGGTGTCAAGGAGGAGGATGGTTTGAGCTGCGGGAACTACCTTGGCGTAGATGAAGGGATGTTCGTTCCAGAAATCATCCCATTCAATGATGAGGAACGTGGTAGGAGTCAGACGGCGCGCCGTAAAGGCGGTGGGGTGTGTTTCTCTGGGTGCATCCGGCGTCGCTGGGATGCTTTTTGCACCAAAGTGTCTACACATGATGCGATGGGCAGGGAGTAGGGACGCTGTGAGGGACGATGGCGACATCCGAGCAACCTCCCATGAGATCTAAAAATACGGTGGGTGTGTCACGGTTTCCTTGGTGCTTCAAGTTTGTGCTGCTACGACGCAGGACCCCTCGCAGCATCGAACGCACACCCATTCCACGATGTTAAAAACGGTCGACGTGCTGGACGCGCTGCGTTCTCAACATGCGCCGGAAATCACGCCAGAGGAACTGGCCAAAACGAAACTCGTGCAAGAAGCGAATGGTTGGCTTAGCGTGGCAAAGAGTCTGGACGTCGAGAGGGACGAGTTGAAGGACGTCGAGGATCTGATCGAGAAAGGTATGTCGAACAACCTTCTCGTCCCTCGGTTGCCCCCCAACATTCAAGTTGCCTTGCTTCATTGTCGGTTCAGGTTCCGAACGAATGGATCTCGTGGCCCTGTAGTCGGATACATATCACGAAACATGCAGGTGTGTCGTTTGCTCCACTCTCGAAACCCATCCAACGCCTTCTAGCGAGGCAAATAGCGGAGGGACGCACGAGAACCATAACGACGACCTGCTCGCCTACGCTACCTCCGTCATTGCCAGGTTAAGGATGGAACTCGATGTTGAATGGCAGCAACATAATAAAGCTATCGAAGAGGCGAATCTCCACATCGAAGAACTCGAAGCCAAAGTGGCCGTACGCAAGGCTGAACGTGCCTCAGTCAGCATAGCGAGAGCCTTGGCAGGATCCCATCCACATTGTCCTGTTGACTTGACGGATTCGAACAGCCGGAGCAAGCCAGGATGGTAACAGCTTCCAGCGACTCTGGCAGAGCCCCACAGTCGTCTAATGCTATTCCAATACTCGGTCCTTGGACGAGGAGCGCGTCCGTAGACTCAAATTTGCCATCGCGCGCGCTGGATGCTGGAATGACTACATTAGCACCAGTATCCGCATCCCCTTCGACCATGCTATCCATAGCACAGCTCGACAATCGGATACATACGATGACCACTCAAATGGATGTTCTTGTATCAGAGCGGACCAATTTGGTCGAAGCAGTCGTAAGGCAACGAAGGGTGTGTCTACTTACTTTCTTTCCAAGGAGACCCAACCTTTGCATAGGTCACTGATGGGGATCAACATGGACACGTTCCAAGACATCCTACGGGTTGAAGGGGAATGTGTCCGGTGAGACATTCGTCACTTTGAAGCCATCCGTTTCTCATTATCGGGGCGAAAGACTCCAAGCTGAGGTCGTCAACCTCGGCTTGAGCACGCTCGTTCATCAGCCCGTGCTCGAGAAAAAGCCCTTTTGCGTGAAATTGCACAGCTCAGAGCATCCGATTTGCGACCCTCACACGTACGCTTTTCTGGTTCATGCACCATCGGGAGTGCATTTGCTTAAATTCAGTTTCGGGCAAGACTTGCACCGTGACTTTGGTGCGCAACCGCTCAAGGATGACCTCACAACCGAAGCGAGCGTGGAACTTGCGTCACCTCTCACGCCCTCAACCCGCTCTTAGCTGCTGCGACCTGCAACTCAAAAGACTTCTTTTGAGTTGCAGGTCTCGAGGTCCTGACATGCTGCTCACACCCTGGGTTCTAAAGGAGATTTCGTGTCGTTGCCGTTTTCCCCCAGACATGTGCCCTCACCCCCCGCCTGATGCCCCACCGATCCCTTCTCGTGCCGCGCGCCGCAGCCCAAGCCCGCAAGACATCGAAAGAATGCGAGCGGCGCTAGACGTCGCACTGACACACCTGGCGCAAAAGGAGGGAGCGCTAGTCCAACTCCGTGTGGAGATGGAGAGGCTCCGGCAGGAGGTGCGGGCGGGAGACGGGGGGTAATATCTAGAGGGTGACACCTCAACCGATCTCCTGGCCCTCCAAGACTCCAATCTAAACTTGTTTGTCTTGCTTTCGTTTTCGTTGATTCACGGTTCATATTTAATCATTTCTCTGTGCTACTCGTTGGCCTTGCATTCCGAGTGTACTTCTGTACATCGCATCTCGTAACTAGCTGCTTGTCTGTACAACCCGCGCGTAGTGTGTAGCATAAATCATAACATTGTATACGGAACCGAAAGAAGGGTGTATTCAAACCCACCTCAAGTTGGGACTAAGTGACACAGCGCCCCCGCTTTGGCTATCATGATAGTTCCTGGTCACTGTAGCACAGTGTGGAAAGTAAGCAGTGTCACGATTGTGGGAAGAAATGAATTTACATTATTGAAGGATGTGTTCCCTCCCAGTGTCGGGTCGTTATAGTGCCTCCATCGGCGATTTCCTTGGCTCTGTCCGACGTTGACCTCAACACCGAATTTGACTCGGTCCCAAGGTACTCACAAGTTGCCAGTCATGATTTTTCCAGAGTACGGTGATAAGGTGGGCCCTTGCGCCTCGACTGATGTCTGGAATAGCAACAGAATCAGAAAAAAATTGTTATTGAAGACCAGCCGAGGAAATTTGAAGCTACCTCGAGCGAGCCTGGAGAGAAGGCCTCTGAAATCTTTGGAATCTTCGATGTACTCGGCTGAAGATGCACCGCGATGCTTCCTGACGCTCAGCAGGGGGATGTATGGATCGTTGTATCCCACCGTCAGATTCAACTGGTGAACCTGGTTTGTGTACCACGACGCGCTCCCATCGGTTTCACTCGGATGGAGTCGTGTGAGTACTATCACTGGTATTACACGATTTTTCGAACACTCGGCGTAGATTTCGCGGAACTGTTGCCAGTTAAGTTGGACATCCTGAAGCGTTTTCGCAGTGTCAACAATCCACACGAGAATGAGTGGCTTAGCACGCCACGGTGGGAACCTGGTCTGCTGAGATGCGAGCTCGCGAAAGTGGTTAATGAGTCTTGTCATAGAGTAACGATTACCGCGAGCCGTAGCGTCGTCCAGGCCTGGCGTATCCCAAAGCCGACAACGTAGGCCGGCTTGAACGGAGGTATGGTAGCCAGTAGTGTGTGCAGTGCATGGATGACCGTCGTGTGACACTTTGGCGGCTGCGTTGGAGTGGTTTGGGATGCCTCTGACCATATTGATGAGGGAGCTCTTCCCGGCGCCTGTCTGACCGGCAAAGAGAACTTGAATATCGATCTCGCGCCCCTGTTCCAAGACGTCGCCAGACAGTGATTCGGGCCACTAGATGAATAACGTTACGAAGGGATGAGTTACGGGTAACGGGTAACTCACTTCAAGTTCGACGATCTTGGGACTCTGCGATTGTTCAGCTCTGTCGGGGGCGGAGATGCTGGCATATAGTTCACACTTGACTGACCCAAGTTGCCAAGGTGGCGTACTTTTCAGTATAGTCAGTCGGGCATTTGAAGTTCGTTATGTTGTTGAGAACTCACTCAGGCTCGTATTCTACCGCAGAGAGCAGGGACTGAAAGCAGCCCCACTGCTTGTTAAATAATGCAATCAATTCATTGATTTGGTTTTCAGAAGGTAAACTGGGTTGTTCGTCGCGGTAATCGCGTCCGTCCAACTTGGCGACCATTTCCTCTGGTGCGTCGACCCCAGCTAAATTCAGCATTTGATACAAAACACCTAAGCATATGTTTGGCTCTTGTCCAAGGAGCCAACATTTTGAACGGTAGTCAAGCGCGGACTTGTCCAGAAACGAATCGTTAATCGTCCGCAACAGTGCCCCAGAGGCAAAAATGATCTTGTCCAGCCGGGATCTGGCTTGCTGAGTACGGACACCTGTGAATGTAGTTCTTAGTTTACGTGAGATTCTGATGATCTTTATCAGTGTTCCCTCGTCCTATACACAATTTGTTAGGTGTCAGAGTAACATTCATAAGCAAGCCGAGATCTCACCTTACTCCCTAGAGTTGCCAATAACACAGTTCGGAGCCTTGAACAACGTGTGCAATCAAGCACCCAGCAAGGTGCTGGCGAACCAACTTGTACCGAACCATATGGTATACAGCATCCGAGTACGTGATGCAATACCATGTCTCCCTGGGCCGCAACAGCATTCATATCAAGATTTTGATGGGCGAGTTGATGAATCAGCTCCGGAACCTTTTCCCAGATTCTAGAGGGCATTGGAGCACCCACGGAGAGCAACAATTCCAGCAAGGAGAGGTGTCCTTCGGATGCCGCTGAAGCAACTGTTACTAGAATCTGCCCCGATGGATCAAGGGGAGATAGGTCGTGTCCAATCTGAACCAGTCTCCGTACTATGGCCACGAGATCTGTTGCTGCCATCTGATGGTGTCTATACCGATCTTGGTTAAGTGGGACGAGGAGGCGGGCGTCCCGGACAACCGCTGTCCATTCTACGAATTCGTCGGCTCGTAACAACATCGAGACAATGTGTGGTGGATAGTTGCAAGGGGGCCCATGAAAGATGCACCAATATATCCTTCGTGGTATCGCAGCACCTCCTTCCTTCAAAAAGAGATCCACCAGCACGTCGTTTTCGTGTTGGAGGGCTGCCTCGAGCGGTAACTTCAAATCGCGTCGCGGTCCGTCAACATCCCAGCCTTTGCTGTTCACGTCAACGCCGTGTAACAGCAACGTCCTGGCGTGGTCGACCTTATCGAAACGTACAGCATGTACGAGGGGGTTCGAATCGAATGCTGCCTTGCAAGTGGCGGGAACGTGGTCTAGGAAAGCTTGCAAAAATGGCTCAGGAAACGCGGAAATTAGGACGCAGATGATGAAGTCGTGATGTGGAGTTATCCATGATTGGTAAGGATGATACGACGAAGCTAATGTGCACATGTGCGCCCACTGAGAAGGGTGCTGCCGTATCTTCGATTGGAGGGCGGCCATGGAGTCCAGTACGTTATCATTTGTTGGCTCTAGATGAGCAAGGTGATCGAAAGCGCAGGAAAATATGTAATCCAGAAGTGGCTGAGAAGGTAATAGAGAAATCATTTCGAGTCCGAGGGTCTCCTTGCTTTCGTAGGGTTTGTCCCGGTCGAGAGAGGCAGCAAGGTAGCACATGCACAACTGGAAAACCTGCAGATGAGCCTCCCGTAGATTGACATGGTACTCCGGCAGTTTTGTTCGGGTAAGGGCGTCCATAAGATACTCCTACTCGCATATTATCAATCTCGCCGAAGTTCAATAGATGCTGCCTCTCACCTTGACGCTGAAGTGTGACAAGTTGACGATGCCAGTCTCTTCGTCGTACACCACAAGGCTTCCAAGCGCATCCAATAACACATATTTATGTACGGGGGCAATACCTCGATCCAGTTTCCAATTTCGAAGGTCGATGGAGAGCGCCTCGACTATTTCTACCAATACAAGCGGTCGCGATGCAGTCACAAGCCACGCGAGCGCGCGCCGTGCGACCTGTCCCTCCGATGGCCGTTGGTCGATACCAAGGAGAATTTTCTCGTATGTTGCGTCGAGGCCAATTGGGAGATTTTCCAGTGCTTCTTGGAATTCTTGGAGAGTAACACATCTCTTGAGAGTGTCAAGCTGACACTGAACCCACCGAAACCTATGAACTAGTTGAGCCTGGGATAAAGTACTAGGCAGGAGACGAACATCCCGTCCGCTTTTTCACAAAGCGTTGAATGGGCCTTTTTCTTCAGCACCGGATCAAGGCCTCCTAGCCGCGGGTGAGAATCTATCTCCCGGTTGACATGCAGCTCGATGTCTGCAGAGACTTGTTCTCCCATTTTGTCTATGGACAGTGCAGAAAGGCCCTTCAAGCTATACTTGATGACTTGGATTGGGCGGCTGCTCACGAACAGCCGTAGCCCCTTTCTCCTCAGCTCGAGGATGGCGTGAAGGAGTTGATCAATATCTTTACATTCATCCAAGGCATCGATGACGATGAAAGGCCGGCAAACGAACCCCTCCGCAGCGCGACACACCCAGGAAGAAAGAAATGTGATGTCCGTGGGTGGTGTTTTCCCCTTGCGTATCTCCTCGACCAATTTGTCAACGACTTGAAAAGCACCGGGCTTGACTTTTCCAGAGCGAAATTGATCCAGTAGTTGGTAGAGCAAGGAGCGTATCACATCAGTAGCATCCGTGGCCTTTTCCGTCCCGAAATCGCAGTAAAAAAATGCACAAGGTCCACTCATGGATGTGCTTTCCAGTTGTTCAATTACATGAGCACTGCAATACAGTTTAGCATCTATCAAAACAGGTGCCAGTTGGCGGACGCACACTAAAACCGATTTCCCAGACCCAGCTATCACGATGGATGAAGTAACATGAGTACGGAAGCTTCACCAGTTTTCTGACACAGACCTTTCCCGTGCAGCAACAGGAACGAACTTTGTCCGCCAAGCCATGCTTTGTATTCGACAGTCTCGGGCAACCAGGTGCACGTACCAGGTTGACGTCGCAACAGAGTGGCTCTATGCTTTTCAAAGCATCTGTAGGCATCAAGCTCTCGCAGGATAACATCTAGCATTTCCCCTGCATGGCGGTAGGAGCGTCAAAGGACTGCGTTCGACAGAGTTCAATTAACATTCCATACATTCGACTTGGCCCTTGATGTCATCCCTTTCGACGAACTCCGCTTCGTTTGGGATGGGAGAATTCCTTGTTTCTGTTGCTATGACGCTGTCGACGAAGTTTTATTAAGCGAATGGAACTGTTAGCGTATTGTATCACTCACTTCAAGTTGAACGTGGCAAGGAATTCATCATCCCGTGTAGGGTCGATCATGACCTTCAAGTTATGGTTCCTGTGTCCGAGGCAGTGCTTCGGTCAGTTATGATCGTTCCAAGTGATGCAACTACTTACGATACACCTGGTGTAAGCAAGTAATTGAAATACTCCCGGCGTTTACAAAGGATCTCGGTGGCCTCGTAAATTTTGTGGTCTGGAGCAGACAACACTAAAGCGAAGAATGATCCTGGTGGGTGGTCGGTCCTGATAGCTTTCGTTGCTTCTTCCAGCGCGAGTTGACACAAGACGTGGCCATTGGCAGATATCCAGCCCTGGAGAGGTTCATCGGGAGTAGAACCACTGATCATACAATGGTTGAGGGTCTCGATGATTCGTTTGGACGCAGTCTTGATGCTGTGCAACCAAAATAGAGCACGAGAAACATCAGGCCCGCCAACTCCCCGAGGCCGCGAGTTCGCGTCCGAAAGCGCCTGCCAGAGTTCCTGCGAGACATTTGCAATTTTGATGATTGTCGCCTGAGGCGACTCCGACATGATGAACGGAGTACAACCCAGGTTGTCAAGCTGAGAGTTGGTGACGAGCGTTGCAGATAGGGCCATATCGGGAACTACGGGAGTCGAGCGACTCCATCATAGAAAGGAAATTCGACTGCGCTGACCCCGAAAACCTCCGACTGAGCGACTGTGGAACGAACGTCCAAACAACTTCCATGCGTACTTTTATGTAGAAGTGAACCACTACTACTGCTGTGCGACTCCTTGGATCTTGTGACCAACTGATTCGGCAACTAGGTGACTTCAAGTTGAACCCTGTTGTTAATAAAGCTTGTCGCGCAGATTCCGCAATGCGTGTCCATCCAGGCCGTCGCTTCCCCTCGGAGATTGTACAAGCGGTTGGCACCGTCGTCAGCACAAAATCGCCACGAGCGCGCTTTGCAAAGTGTCTCGAGCCATGGGCACGAGAATGCTGGTAACCGCTGGTCGAGGATGATTAGCGCTCTGCGCGCACCATCGTGGTGCGCTGTCAGAAAGTTCGGAAATGGTGTCTCCCATTCCGCGACGCCAGTGTCGGCGACCATTCGGGTATCATGAGTGAATCTTCCACATCCCAATGGATGCGGCGGGTCGTTGGGTTTCCCAGAGTCTCAGTCCTTGTGAACGCCTACTAGTACTGGCAGTGGAACGAGCCTGAGCGACCTTGGCCCTAAATTGTCTTCTATGTTGAATGTTGCTCGAGGTCACGTCTGACATGTCCTTAATATTGATAGACACCGGCCAGTCGCCAGTAGATATTGAGTTCGCATTGGATCAAGTCATGGCGAGAGACCACAAGAGGTGCCGCCGTGTTGTGGGAAAAAGAGTGCTGAAAAGTTACCAACGATTCAGACAATGTCACGGTTACGTTTTGACCAACATCCCTTTATCATCTAGACAACATCCCTCCAAGCACGTTCGGAAGCGTATAGTGCGTGTGCGTCGCCTGCCCGCACTGCCTGGTCGCCGAAAACAGTCAACGTGTTCTTAGCCTCACTGCGCTGGAAATCGCGGCAGAGGGGCAGGCCAAAACGAAACTCGCGCGGAAAGTGAATGACTGGCGCAGCGTGGCAAAGCGCTTGCCAGTGGAGGTCGAGGGGGACAAGTTCAAAGACGTCGATGATCTGATTTAGAAGGGTATGTCGAACCGCTCAGTCTTACACCAAGTTGTTCCCCAACGTTCAATCTTGTGGCATAGACCGTATATTGTTTTCCATCATTATCATTCGAGTTTCGAACGAATAGAGCTCATGGCCATGTAGCCGGATGCACATCACTAATTAAACACGCAGGTGTGTCGTCTGTGCCACTCGCGGTTCCATGGCAAGCTAAAGAAGCCCGTCGCGGAAAAGAGAGAAAGCGTCACGGTCGGCATCAGCGGTTCAGAGAATGGGACGTCCACTTCTTTGATGCGGGGACGTAGTTCAATCACGGAGCACTCTGGGGGGAGCTCAAGGCATGCCTCGGAATTACCATCTGATTCGCAACCAAAATCAAGAGCAAAGCGGACACTCTCACCTCCCCGATCCAAGTCACGTACGTCCCTGCAGTCTCATCCTACTTCTCGTTCCCGGCTCTCTAAAGATCAGTCCTAAGCTGCCATACCTGACCCGTCTACACCTGTTTCGCCTGCATTGCCCAGTCCCAGTTACCTGCCCCCGTGGCTGGAGCATGCTCACCTTCCTGGCATGTCGCCTTTTTTGTGTCGCTTTGTTATTGCGCACTTCGCTTCAAGATTTGCTTATGACGCTCAGGTTCTCTGTCATGCGGTGCTCACGAAGAGACTGTACGTGTAGCTGTCAATAGCCCCTGCGAGCATCACGCGGCCATGGTGAGCGAGTACTTTGATGCATCAAATGGCGTAGAGTATCTGGTGTCGTCTTGGTTCTCCACGGTGTTCGTTGTAGGCTTTCGGTACGTCTGGGAATATAATACACGACACACATCCAAGTAGGCGAAAGTGCTGTTCGTGATTTCCTTTGTAGAAGTTGACCAAGCTTCAACGCTCTTCCCCAACAACGGTAGAGTGGTGGCCGTGGTGTCGGCTAGGCTGCAGGGCACAAGGTAGCGGTGGCATAGGTCCTAGCGTACGGTATCTAGCACCGTTCCCACCTCGTGGTCCAGTCCTCTTTTGCTATAGGAACCGCCCTTCGGGCCAGCCTACCCCCGCGAAAGCAAGATGAATTTGGATGACTTTCCGCTGACGGTACGTGACGCGTGATGCCAGATCACGCTTTCCTTACCTCTCACCTTGTCATATCTGTTGAGCTAACCGGGTCACCGGGACAACCCTTGGGTTTAAATTTTAGGCACCACTTCAGGCGACCTCGTACTGAGGGACTGAGCCATGCCCCGTCTCTCGACTGCATCGATCCTTGCCCCGGCAGATGAGGTTATCCCAAACGGAGCACTGGAGAGTCAGATGGACACCATCGGCATCGGCGATTGGCGGTCCGATCAATTCTATGGTTGACCCCAGTGACACTCCGAAAGCGACTTGTGGCCCCGCTGGTGGAACTATGAAATGATGGAGCCCACAAATTGATACTTGGATCATTGGGGAGAAGTACGAGCTGGTGGATATGGTTCCGTATGTGAGATGGTGCATGGACTCCGTGAAGATTGATTAGAAGATAGAGGCAACTACTGCGCACCTCCTACAGAGAGGCCACGCACACAAGTTCATAACAACATTCCTATATCGCATTCAATGTTCTCCGCTGAGGTCTGAATCACTAGCAGGTACAACGAATCAGTAAGGCGACCGCCGGCGTGCTGACTTGAATATCCGCTAAGTAACCATCCGATCGGAACTCACAAACCATACTTGAGACTCCTCACAAGGCGCTGTGCGCGCGACAAATACTGCTTCATCCATACTTCATTCGACCACGCATATCGTCCCAACGAAGTTGCTGGTCATTCGGGATGGGATAGTCCAGGAAATCCCAACAAAAAAGCTTGAAGGCAATTCCTGAGCTGCAGCCTGTTGCGAGACCAAAGAAGAAGGTTGTCATGGCCGGAACAGATTCATCACCGATGGTAGAGTCAAGAACATCGATAAAGAACCCGGATGGAAGTGTCAACCCGAGGGTCGCAGGAGATTCACCTGGAGGGACTTCAATATAGCCTCTAGTGTCGAGGCGGAGGGTGACCGAACAAAGCGATGGACATATCTGCAGAAGCCGTACGAGCCCACCCGGGGTGATACCATATTCCGAATTCCAAGCACGATAGCGATTTATTTCGATGCACTCTAGCTCGGGCCACGCAGATGCCAGCGTGAGCAGATCGCTATCCGACAGGCAAATGTTGCACTCGAGATCGAGGGAAAAACGACGAAGATGCTTGAATTCCACGCACGGTCGCAAGTCTTCCAAACCAAGGTGGCCAGCACGCTCGGTACTTGCGTCATTGTGAGTGATCCAGCGTTAGGCCCTCGATGGTGCGCCCAGCGTTGGATCCCATAAGGCTATCCCAGAACGAAGGTAGTTCCTGCATGGCAGGACACTCGTCAACAGTGATATCCAAATCCGTGATAGCATGCAGTTGAGTATGGGAGAGGAACCGTGTGACCGAGTGCAGGTGAGTAGATTACAAGCTCAAAGTCTTCAAGTTGGAGAAGGAAAGGAATGAGGCAGGTGGCATAACGGACAATTTGATGGAGAGCAGGGTCAATGCAGGCATGCGGGACAGATGCTCAATAGAATCCCTATCGAGCGGGATCGTCCCAACCTCCACAGAACACAGGTCCTGCCAGCGATAGAGAAAACCAGATTCGGCGATGGCGTCATCGTGGTATACATGGAAAATGTCAACGGAGAGTCTTCTGATATTTGGTGCGGACACGGCGAACGAGTTGATAAAATGTTGGAATGATGTTGAATCCTCGAAGCGTATGCTGAGGGAAATCAAGGATGGGAGAGGGAACCGCAACAAAAACATGGTTGGTTGTGCGAATACACAGCGGAGATAGCGAAGATTCGGGAAGAATGACTCTGCGATAGGGTGATTCGACACTGTGGGAAGTAAAGCCACTTATAATCAGCAGCCCCGCCACTGACGCACTGAAAATCAGTGGCACAACCACTGATGTCGTAGTCACGTCATTTCAGTGGCTCATCTATGCCACTGATAATCA
>JBBPOC010000910.1:0-12707 GCA_038091235.1 Tylopilus rubrobrunneus | reverse complement strand
GTCGACCACGGTACACTCAAAGTCACTGGGATCCAATTTTCACCGGATGGCGATCGTCTTGCCACGGCTTGCTGCGAAGACAACCACATTCGCATTCTCAATAGTCACACCGGCGATCTCCTCGTTTCCATCAAGAATCCCCTTCCTGATTTCACGATAACTCTTCCGATTAATTGGTCCAACGACGGTCGACGGCTCTTCGCTGCATGCATCGACGGTTACAAAATCAGGTGTTTCGATTCATTCTCTGGGTCTCAACTCGCTGCATGGCATGTCCCCGAAAATGCCCCATTTGTCCTGGATCAAATATCTCTCGCCCTCTCCCCAGACAACAGATTCGTCGCCGTCTGTGCTGGGCCTTTTCTTTCATTTTGGGATACATCGACCCATGCTCGACTGGGCAGCACCGTGACCACCCAGGCAATACGGGCGATTTCCTTGTCGCCCGATGGTCGCAGTGTCGCAAGCGTATCTTTCAACTCGGACAAAATTAGCATTTGGGACATCGCTGATCTCCCCACCGAAGTAAGCAGCAAAGTCCTGATGCGGACAGCATATTTATTGATTAATCGCACACCTCTGTTGTTTTCAGGTCTGAAACGCGACCTCTGAGTAGCCAACCAGATCCCTGACGTATTCGGATCTCCATCTTGTCGGCGTAGGGGCCACGGTGGTAAAGCGCGGCGTCGACTTGGTTGTTTCATTACCAGTCTTGTCAACAGTATTAAGTAAGAATCGATCCGTTTGAAATCATGAGTGACTGGTGGCACTGGTGTCAAGCCAACCTTCCCTTTCTGGTCCAAATCAAGAGGGATGGAAGTAGGGTCTATTATAACGCTCACAATCAAAACTAGGGCCCCAAGACGATGAGCATGTTATTCGCGCAGTTCTGGACAGGCATCGAGTGTGTTGAACGTGCCCTCGTAGTGCTGCTCTCCCACGCACAAGGCGAGTGCATGAATCACCTATTGCCTACATCAGCTACAACGCTGACAAACGAAACCGATGTCGACCGTGTTGTTTTGGACCGAATGAGTTGAACTGGCCCGGAGTCCTGGTAGACTGCTCTCTGATGCACAAGATGCGGCGGCCCGCCGCGGGTGCCAGTGCTCACCTGGAAGACACGAGGCCTGGAGGCACCACTGTGTTCTGACTTTGAACTTGTACATGCTGTGGGTGAGTCGGAGTCGAGGCGGCATCACCTGCATGCAAAACTAGGTCCTCGTCAAGTAATCGTTGGGTCAAGACGGTGCCTGCGCTACATTTTCGAGTGTCGCGTCGCCGGGGAAGAGAATCAGGTCTTCGCGGAGGGTGCCCGTGGCGCGCTCTTCCATAGAAAGTGAAGGCGCCATTGTCACTGTCGGAGAGCACGATCGCGCCTCTGCCAGTGATGGTGTTGGCCCGTCAACAAAGTTGGTGCCTTTCTCACCCCTTTCTTTCCTCCTCGTCCATGCTTCCGCCATCGAGGGGGAGAGTTGGCGTACTTATACCACTGGCATACGATGGCTTCAGCATTCCTACACATAACTCTGTTAGCAAGGGTACGGGCCAATTTTGGAGGGTCTCCTCTTGGATAGGATGGTCGTGTTGAACGTGCCGGCACCGTCAAGGCGGAGTCCTCCGGGCATATCCGGGCCCAACTCACTGATCGAATCATTCAATTGCCTGTAATGACACAGCCGCATCATACTTCAAGAAAACACAGAAGGGCGAAAATTTTCAGCCCCCCTCAGCGTGGCGGGAACGTCAGGCCTACTGCGAACCGCGAGCAGCGAAGCCTACTTGTACAATTATTCGCGAACATGGAGGAGGAGGGGGAACTCTGTGCGTGGTCATCCTCACAGGCGACGATACGATGCTGACGGTTCAGCCAGTCATGCCCGAGAAAGTGGACCTTAAAGGTGGCCCTGATGAACTATGGACCGTTGCATTTCACCCGGACGGCGTGCATTTCTACGACGGGACGACGCGTGGCGTTCGACGCCGGCGCGTGGCGGATGGTCAAGAGGTAGGGAAGCTATTGGGGCTGGACGTGTTTGTGTTGTCCGTGTCGAAGGATCAACAGTGGGTTGTATGCGGCGCCACGGATGGAGCAGCTGTGTTGGACACCGAGCTCCGGCAAACGGAGTTCGTCTTTGTGGAGGATGAGAATTCTGTATTCGCGGTCGACGTCGCCCCCGACTGCACCCGTTTTGCCACCGGGACGGAGAGAGGAAACGTGAACATTTGGAACATCATCACTGGAGACAAACTCGTTGGTCCAGTCGACCATGGTGCACTCAAAGTCACTGGGATCCAATTCTCACCGGATGGTGATCGTCTTGCCACGGCTTGTCACGACGACAACCGCATTCGCATTCTCAACAGTCACACCGGTGACCTCCTCGTTTCCATCAATAACCCCCTTCCTGATTACACGATAACTCTTCCAATCAATTGGTCCAACGACGGTGGACGACTCTTTGCTGCATGCATCGACGGTTACAAAGTCAAGTGTTTCGATTCATTCTCTGGGTCTCAACTCACCGAATGGCATGTCCCCGAAAATGCCCCATTCGTGGTGAATCACATGTCTCTCGCCCTCTCCCCGGACAACAGATTCGTTGCCGTCTGCACTGGGCCTTGTCTTTCGTTTTGGGACACGTCGACTCATGTTCGACTGGGCAGCACCTTGGCCACTCAGGGAATACGGGCGATCTCCTTGTCGCCTGATGGTCGCAGTGTCGCAAGTGTATCTTTCTATTCGGACAAAATTAGCATTTGGGACATCACTGATCTCCCCACCAAAGTAAGCACCAGAGTCCTGGTGCTGACAGCATGTTTATTGATCACCTTTGTTGTTTTTAGGTCCGAAACGCGACTTCTGAGTAACCTGAAAATCAACCAGATCCCTGACGTATTCAGATCTCGACACCTTATCGGCGTAGGGGCCACGGTGGTAAAGCGCGGCGTCGACTTGGTCGCACATCTACTCTTCGTTACCAGTTATCCCTGTCAACAGTATAAGTAGAAACTTGTGTTGAATTCCAAACATCGTCCGAGGCCATTTAGGCCGAGCGTGAAAACATGCATCACCGTCTTCACTGCAGAGGCTTTCCGGACCGGGCTATGCGGTGAAGTACCACGTGGTCAAATATGATCACCCGGTGTGATTCGAGTCACTCGATATCTTTACCTCGTACCGTGACCACCACATTCCTTGATGGCGTCGGAAGAACAAGTAGAGAAAAATTACAACTTGATCACGCGCCGGCTTCAAGAAGTCCTTGGGGGCGACATCATCAAGGGTATTCTTGCCGAGGGCAGATCACCCAAAGCCTACTGGGGTATGCACTCCTTTCTTGACCCCAAATCGACAGACTAACTCACCCCATCAAAGGCACCACGCCTACGGGTCGCCGTATGTTCTTTCTCGTCTGAACCCGTCTCAGGAGTTCATCATCCCCGATGCAGCACACATCGGTTACTTTGTGCCATTGACCAAGATCGCCGATTTCCTTAGAGCAGGCGTCGAAGTCAAGATTCTCCTCGCTGGTACGCCCGATCTCGATCACAGATCACTGCCTAATCTGCTACGCTTCGTGTAGACGTGCACGCATTCCTCGACAACCTCAAGGCACCCCTCGACCTCGTCGCCCACCGCACCAAGTACTACGAGTGCGTCCTCCGCGCCGTGTTCACCTCGCTCGGGATACCCACGTCCAAGCTGACGTTCGTGCTCGGCTCCGACTACCAACTCTCGCGCGAGTACAACCTGGACAACTACAAGCTCTGCACGCTCGTGACGGAGCACGATGCGAAGAAGGCGGGGTCCGAGGTCGTGAAGCAAGTCGAGAGCCCGTTGTTGAGCGGGTTGATTTACCCTGGGTTGCAAGCGCTCGACGAACAGTACCTCGGCGTCGATTTCCAATTTGGCGGTGCGGATCAGGTGCGTCTGTCGTCGTCGTCGTCGTCGTGTGTGTCGAGGATCTGACGCGTTGTCGACAGCGCAAGATCTTTACCTATGCAGAGCTGTACTTGCCGAGGCTGGGCTACGCCAAGCGGGCGCATTTGATGAATACCATGGTCCCAGGCCTGATGGGCGGCAAGATGTCGTCTTCGGACCCCGATTCGAAAATAGACTTTTTGGATACGCCAGATGTTGTGAAGCGAAAGATCAAGAAGGCGTTTTGCGAGGAAGGAAACGTGACGGAGAACGGGCTGCTGGCGTTCACCAAGGCGGTGTTGATACCCATCAGCGAGCTACGCTTAGAGCGGTTGCGAGGCGAGACGGGCGAGGACGCGGAGGAGGGCAAGGCGTCGACGGGGTCTCAAAAGCCGTTCGCGACGGACGACGCACCAGAGGGGACTGTGTTCACGATCACGCGCGAAAAGGGTGGGGGACCGAGTCATTACGCGACGTACCAGGCGCTGGAGGACGACTTTGCGGCCAAGAAGATACATCCGGGGGATCTCAAGGCGAACGTGCGAGACGCGATCATCAGTCTGTTGACGCCTATTCGGGCTGCGTTTTTGGCGAACGAGGAGTGGCAACGGGTCGAGCAGTTGGCGTACCCGGATCCAAATGCGAAGAAGGAGCCCAAGAAGAAAAAGGCGAGCGTCATTTCTTTCGAGGTTGGATAGCGTGCTTGACGATGTCCGCAGGAAAAGGTGTACCATCCACCGCCACCAGGCAAGGGCAAAAACGCAAAAGCGGCGACTACCGACACGTCTGAAACACCTGTGACCCAGGCTGATGGAGAGGCATGATATACATAGTAACATAGATGTGACAGGTGTAACCCAAGTTGACGTTTAATAACAAAAGTTTGACACGAGGCTCGCGCGTGGCTGGGCCCACGTGGACCCATATTATACCCACACCTGCACCCACTCGTACGACAATGGACCTGGAGACCAATTTCTACCAGATATCAGGATATAAAGCTCATTCGAACAATTGGTGAGCGGACTCAGACGACCCTTTCTATGCCTCACTGGCGCTCGCTTCGAACGCAGGTTCAAGATATATGATGATAATGTAACGATAAGCAAAATGTGGGAGTCCAAGACCCTCCGACCACGGGGCAAGGACTCGCCTCTCGAGCTCGTCCTAGGTATGCATGCCAACACCGACCACGGATCCATGCCCGATCTCAAGCCATGTTAGGTATCCTACCGTCCGGGGCGTCCTACCTGCTGATGCCCCAGGAACAAACGTTCAAATTCACGCGTGATCACAACGTCCACATCGACAGAGCCCGAGAGCCCTGGAAAGCCACCCAGTTCCTCTCTCTCTCCCCGATCGCCTTCGACACCGCCGACGCGCTCGCGGCCAAGATCGCGACGTACAAGCAACGTCCCCGGAACAAGAACCGGCGCGAGCACGAGGTGCCCAAGGACAACAGCCAGGCGAACCGGGGGTACGTCCAGGCCGGGGCGGACGTGGTGCACTACCGGGCGTACTTTGAGCAGCAAAGGTAGACACGGTCGTTCTTAGGCTACGCACGGTTTCTGTGTTCTTGACACGTGACTATACCCCCTCGCTGCAGGACGCTCTATCGATTGGTCCTGCGGGATCTCCAGCCAGGCAAGGTCGCGCTGGCCAAGCCAGCGTGGTGGGACCGCGGAGTGCGTGTTGTGGCACTCGTGTTTGGGGAGTGGTCGGTCGATAACCGACCGAGGCGGGAGCGGCTGGGGGAACCGTGGCTGGTCGACGCTGGGTGGACGGACGCCTTCTGTCCGTCCTTTTTCGAACAGGGCACGGGGACGACGGTGCACGTCCAGTTGAAAACGGCGACGAAGATGATCAACCGCGGTGCCAAGGTGGCGTATGAGAGTCTTGTGCGGGGTGCTGCGCGTGACTGACGTGCGGTGGTCGTTAGCGTCCCTACTTTTCGGAGGTGGTCGGGGATAATATGGAGGGGCTTGAGCGGCGCTTGCGGGAACTATTACGCCACGAAAGCGGGGTCCCGCTGATCGTGCTTGTGCATGATGAAGACATGGCCCGGGGCATCATCTCGCGCGCGGGCATCGATCTCGGCGGGTGGACGTCTGGGCTCTCGGACTTGCTCCCGATCGCGGCTCGCAGTGCGGCGGCGCCCAAGCCGAGCATCGTCGACGTGCAAAAGCTCGTCAAAACGGTGATGGAGACCAACCCAGGGCACACCGTGCCTCACAGCGCCAAAGTGCTCCACACCCAGACGGACACCAGGACCTGCGCGGGTGACGACAGCTTGTGAGTGGCTCACTCCAGATGAGCATTCGTTGTTGACGCCTACCGCCCAGGTTGCTCTTGCATATGTGGACGTCGATGGCGCAAGGTCTCCCCATCGACGAGCAGCACAAGGTGCGCTCGTCTCAGGAGCCAACGTGTGCGCAGGTGCTGGCGCCACCGCCCGAAGCGGAGCTGGCCGCTGGTGCGGAAGTGGACCCCAATGACATGGACCCGAACGACGCCGACCCGAACGATATGCCGCCCGGTCCGCTACCGACGAAAGCGGACGATTTCTCTTCGGATGAGGACTGGTGATGGGTGACGAGATGACACCTCACGCCGGGGGAACTCTAATGCTTGATCTATAACGGACGTTGACTGCTGTTGACGCTTTTTTTCTTGTTTGCTGTCGTGCTGTCGGTTGTACGTATTGCTGTCGTGCTTTCTTGTCGCTGCGATCGAGAATGATGCTTTGATTATGTCTGTCGAATGCATGTACGCTGTGCTGTGTCTATGCCTAGGAATGAATACGCGTTGTGAACCCGTGCTGGCAAGGAAGAAGGAAAAGGGTGGTCTGACACAGACGGTTGGTGTGGCACCCGAAAGCGCTGCCGTGCCTGTACAGGGACGTGGGATCGGAAACGCCGCTGGTGTTGATCAAAGGCGATTTGTGACGTCAAAGAGAGTGGAGTAAAGGACCTTTCTTATCATGACTACTTCAAACAGCATCACTGGTACTGGACACTCCTTTGTCCGCTTTGGCTGTTAAAGCCATGCCTGTCCCAGTGGCTCGTGATGCCAAAACGTACTTATACTGCAGCTCATCTGCCATACACCCCATTCTATCCTGCAATTGAGGTGAGCCCCCAGTATTGATCATTCGCCCACCAGAGCCGACGATGCCCACTTTGATAGTCGCACATTGGGTCCGCATCGCATCCCGCCAACATCCTATCGTAATCATTGTCATATCTGCTCGCGTGCAGCAATGGATTTCGAGACGGCGTTCTATCAGATATCAGGGTTTCAAGCCCACTCGAACAGCTGGTGTGTCTGACGCGAATGGCCACCCTCCATGCCCGCTCACTCACAGTTGCGGATCCAGGTTCCAAAAGTTCAATGATAAACTAATGATCCGGAAGATCATCGAGTCCAAGACCCTTCGACGGCGGGGCAAGGGCGCGCCGCTCGAACTCGTCCTAGGTATGCATGCCGACACCGACCGCGGATCCATGCCCGATCTCAAGCTATGCTAGGTATCCTCCCGTCCGGGGCATCCTACTTGCTCATGCCGCAAGAGCAGGCGTTCAAGTTTGCGCGCGATCACAGAGTCAACATAGACAGGGCCAGAGAGCCCTGGAGAGCGGCCCAGTTCCTGTCTCTGTCGCCCATCTACTTCAACGACGCTGACGCGCTCTCGGCCAAGATCGCGACGTACAAGCAACGACCGCGGAACAAGAACATGAACCGATCTGAAGCACCAAAGGACAACAGCCAGGCAAATCGGGGCTATGTCCTAACGGGCGACAAGATCGTGCACTACCGGGCGTATTTTGAGCATCAAAGGTAGATACACGCTTCTTCTTTGCCGCTCTGAGCGTTTTCTTGACCCGCGACGCCGCAGGACTCTGTACCGACTTCTCGTGCGGGATCTCCAGCCGGGCAAGGTCGCCCTCGCCTCGCCACCGTGGCTGGCCCGTGGTGTACGCGTCGTGTCGCTTGTGTTTGGAGAGTGGTCCGTCGACACTCGGCCCAGGAGCAAGCGGCTGAGCGATCCTCGACTGGTCGACGTCGGCTGGACGGATACCACATGCCCCTCCTTTTTCGCGCAGCTCACCGGCACGACGGTCCATCTCAAGTTGACATCGCCCGTCAAGATGCTCAACCCTTGTTCCAAGGTACCGTGTAGATCGTCCTGCACCGGGTGCGCTGATTCTTGACTCGAGGCTGTGGTTAGAATCCCTACGTTTCGGACGTCGTCGAGGACGATCTGGCGGGGCTTCGGCGGCGTTTGCGGGCACTGCTGTGCCACGACGCCGAACAGAGCGGGATCCCGCTGATCGTGCTCGTGCACGACGAAGACATGGCCCGGGGCATCCTCGCACGCGCGGGCATCGACCTCGGCGGGTGGACGTCTGGGCTCTCGCACCTGCTCCCGATCGCCGCTCCCCATCAGGATACGCCCAAGCCGAGCATCGTCGACGTGCAGCGGCTCGTGAAAGCAGTGATGGAGACCAACCCGGGGCACACCGTACCGCACAGCGCCAAAGTGCTCCACATGCAGACGGACACCAGGACCTGCGCGGGCGACGACAGCTTGTGAGTGTCCCCATCCCCTTTGAGCGCGCGTTGTTGAGGCGTACCCGCCCCCAGGCTGCTGTTGCACATGTGGACGTCGATGGCGCAGGGTCTCGCGATCGACGAGCAGCACAAGGAGCGCGAGGCTCAAACTCACGACCCGATGTGTGCGCAGGTCCTGGAGCCGCCGCCCGAGTCGCAGCCATCGACCGCCGGCGTGGATGCGCATCCCAATGACATGGACCCCAACGATATGCCGCCCGGTTCACGACCGACGATCGAGGACGATTTCTCTTCAGACGACGACTGGTGACGTGGCGATAGTGATGTATGTATTTCAACATACATAATAAGGTTTGGACTGCAAACGTTTCTTGCTCTTGTATCCCGTGTCCCTCTGGTGTCGCTCTTTCCATAGTGTATTAAGAACCCATGTCTGTCAGACGAATGTACACTTTATATGGTATGCCCGGCACTAGGAATGTGTCAAATGGTAAACCTGGCTGGCAAGTAAAAAGAATCGTCTGAAGCAGACGGTTACTGTCGCACCCTAAAGCCACTTCAGGAGCTGCAGTGATGACGGCTGCTGCGCCTGTACACAAGGGTGCTAATCGACGTGGAGAGTAATACAAGAATGGTATTTAGCTGATCGTCCGAGTGTGGTGGTAAAGTATTTTGAAGGGAGTGAAACGACTTCAATTTGTTTGTCTTGGTTTTGCTTCTGAGTATAGATTTAGAGAAACTCCAGGGTAACGATGACGTGACATTAAGAAAAAAGGGCATCAAAACACAAAGAGAGACCAATAGCGAGGTGCCTAAGTTTTCGTCGTAAAGAAACAAAGTGGTGAAAATCGTAAGCTGCGTGCAGTGTTCTATTCCTCCTCGGGTGGTGCCTCCTCCTCGTACTCGGCCTCTTCCTCGACACTAACCAATATGTCAACGATGGCTGCTGCGAGATAAAATGCACACTCACGTTGCATCCTGGTATTGCTGGTACTCAGCGATGAGATCCTGCATGTTCGACTCGGCCTCCGTGAACTACGTCCGATGATATTCAGTATGTGGTAACTTCAACACAGCAACTTTACGAACCTCCATCTCGTCCATACCCTCTTGCGTATACCAGTGCAAGAAGGCTTTACGTTTGAACATGGCAGTGAAGTGGTCACTAACACGCTTGAAGAGTTCTTGGATGGCAGTCGAGTTGCCCAAGAATGTGACCGCCATCTTAACGCCGCGAGGCGGGATATCACACTGTGCCGAGAGCACGTTGTTGGGAATCCACTCGACGAAGTAGGCAGAATTCTTGTTTTGCACATTTTGCATCTGCTCCTCCACTTCCTTCATGGAAACCTTGCCACGGAACACAGCGGCAACCTGCAGAAAGAACGATAAGCTGATCTGAGTCGAACAAACGTTAATGAACTTACGGTGAGGTAGCGACCATGTCTTGGGTCCGAAGCGGCCATCATGTTCTTGGCATCAAACATTTGTTGTGTCAACTCGGGAACGGTGACAGCACGATATTGTTGACTGCCGCGTGCGGTCAAGGGAGCGAACCCAGTCATGAAGAAGTGCAGACGAGGGAATGGCACTTGACAATCACATGTGAATCGATAGCCAGTCACACTCAAGTAAGGGACATACCCATGTTGACGGCAAGCTTGCGGAGATCAGAGTTCAATTGACCAGGGAAGCGCAAGCAAGTAGTGATACCAGACATGACGAAAGACACGAGATGGTTGAGGTCTCCGTAAGTGGGGGTCGAAAGCTTGAGAGTCCTGAAGCAAATGTCGTAGAGAGCCTCATTGTCGATACAGAATGTCTCATCAGAGTTTTCCACAAGTTGATGGACCGAAAGGGTGGCGTTGTACGGCTGGAAAACAGAACGTAAGGGCAACGCTACAAGCGAGTGATAAGAAAAAAAATTACCTCGACTACGGTGTCCGAGACAGCGGGACTCGGAACGACCGAGTACGTGCACATCATACGGTCAGGGTACTCCTCCCGAATCTTGGACATGAGAAGAGTTCCCATTCCGGCACCGGTACCACCACCGAGCGAGTGTGTGATTTGGAAACCTGTCGTTCGATATTTAATGAAAAGTCTCGCGATACGAGGTTCCAAAGCAGCCCACCTTGAAGGCAGTCTGTGCCCTCAGCCTCCTTCCGCACAACATCCAAGACGGAGTCGACCAGCTCCGCACCCTCGGTGTAGTCTAGTGTTAAATCTCGAATGAGAGTCTGTTTCGATTGATATGAAGACGAACTTACGTCCTTTCGCCCAGTTGTTACCAGCACCACTCTGACCGAAGATGAAGTTGTCGGGGCGGAAAAGACCACCTAGAGGCCCGGAGCGGACAGAGTCCATAGTTCCTGGCTCGAGGTCGACCAGGACAGCACGAGGAACGTATTTGTTGGACCCGATTTCGTTGTAGTAGACCGAGATACGCTCGAGTTGCATGTCATTGTTTCCCTTGTAGAGACCATCCCGCTCGATACCATGCTCATCGGAGACCACCTCCCAGAATTTTGCACCTGTTCGTTCAAAGAAAGGTGGATACGGCGGCAACGAATCCGGCGATGGTTCAAGGCTTACCGATTTGGTTACCGCACTGTAGTCGAACACGTGTAAGAGGGATGGGGCATGCCAACAAGACGATGTGAGCTTACCTGACCGGTCTGAATGTGGACGATTTCACGCATGCTAAAAAGAGAGCGATCAGATTGGATTGAACAAGAAAATTGATTCAATGTTTTTGAACAAACACCGAACGCAAAGGAAAAAGGCGCGCCCAACGCGTCAAAGACACGGGATAGACGCGACGAGAAACACGTACATTTGAGGATTAGGAAAAGGAAGTCGTTAAAGGATGGCGTTTGGGACACGAATGGATGGTGTGGTCGAAACGAGAGCCTCGCGCTGGGGGTCAAGGGTGTTCGCCTATTTTTCAAGCGGCGATTCATCTTGTGGCTGTGGCATATTTTCCCACATTTTCCCTGCATTTACGACACGGAAGCATGTCAAGGGGGTGTCTGTATACGTTTTCATTCAGGGCTGCCACGAGTTTGCATGTGGGCTTTGATCAATCAAAACTGGGGCAACACTGCCGTGCCGACTCTGACCCACAAGGCGACCTACAGACTCACATCCACGTCAACCGCGCCAGGGACTTAGAGCATCCAGATGTTGACTCCCGGTGGCGGTAATGACTCGCCGATTGAAATCCAAGTTGAAACCCCTGTTAACTCAAGACAGCAACTCTATGTTTTGTCACCATGAAGACAGACGACATGCTACACAAATTCATACCGCCATCCTCGTCGGCTGCTACCGCTTCGGACTCCCGTATGTGTATGTCGTTTAAATTCCGTTGTGACGTCTCGCCAGCTGTACTCCAGAAAGCCCTTGCGCATCTGTTATCATACAGCCACCCCGATATTGGTCCCCGCAGTAGCAATATCCTCACGGACGCTACGGATGCGTCTAGGTCTACGGTAACCTTTTAATCTACAGTCTCTCCGGGTCAGACCGATCGCAGTACTAGGGTTTCTATGTTCTCCGTGGTATCGGCGAAGAACGGTATGAAGCGATTGCACGCATTGGAGAAGACAGTGCCTTTCCTAAGAAACCAAGGTAAGCCTTCTTTATTTCTCATGACCCGACATAATCGGACGTATGGCTGCTGCAATAGGTTAACCTACAGTCCATCGGACGGTGTGGAATGGCAACAAAGCATCCTTGACTCGGAGTTGCCAATGTGTGACTTTAGTGACAGGACCAGCTCTGCTTTACCCATCCATACACCAAGCACGAGGTCCGGGCCACCGCCTACATGAGTCTTCCAATTTACTCACTCAAAGATGAATATACTGCGAGTCTCTAACTGCCATGCCACTGTCGGGCCCTGATGAACCTCAATTTCCCGTTTTTCTTGAGTGAGCATTCTCCTAAATTCCAGATGCGGTGTGGAACAAGATAAAATTGATACCAATCCCGAAGCGGTCCCCGCTGTGGCAATCGTTGTCACATAATCACCAGGGTATCATAAACCAAATTGTTAGCACCGCAGACCCTCCATCCATCAGAGTTGACGTTGCCGAGCACTACGCCCGGGTGAAGAATGATGGCGACAAGATTGATCCTAATCGTGGGCATATAGCGCATGGCGTAAGCTTCCTTGTCGTCCATTCATGCACTATTTCCTGATGCT
>JBBPOC010000909.1:0-12717 GCA_038091235.1 Tylopilus rubrobrunneus | reverse complement strand
CTACCCTTGATGCGCTCAAGTTTCAAAAATACTTTGGCATCAAAGAGGGCTCAACCGCGCCGTTGTTCAAGGTACCTGGACGCGCGCACCCTGTCGAGGTCTTCTATACGCAAGAGCCTGAACCCGATTACGTCGAGGCCGCGATTCTGACTGTTCTGATGATCCATCGCGCGGAGGGTCCGGGTGATATTTTGCTTTTCTTGACAGGAGAAGAGGAAATAGAGGATGCTTGTCGGAAAATTAAAATGGAGGCCGACGATTCCCTCAACAAGCATCCAGAGTCTGTCGGTCCAATTGTTTGCATTCCACTCTACTCCTCCCTTCCACCGCAACAACAACAGCGTATATTCGATCCCCCTCCACAATCCCAGACACCCAATGGCCCTCCAGGAAGAAAGGTGGTCGTTTCGACGAATATTGCAGAGACATCCTTGACGATTGACGGGATCGTTTACGTCGTTGATCCCGGATTTTCCGAGCAAAAGGTGTACAACCCGCGCATACGAGTGGAGAGTTTGCTTGTGAGCCCGATATCGAAGGCCTCGGCTCAGCAGCGTGCTGGACGTGCTGGCCGAACGCGTCCTGGAAAGTGCTTCCGACTATACACTGAGAAAGACTTCACGTCTGAGCTCGAGGAGCAAACACACCCGGAAATCCTCAAGAGTAACTTGGCAAACACCGTGTTAGAGTTGGTTAAAGCGGGGGTCAAGGTATGCATGTTCGCAGCTGGTCCTTGACCTGGCATTTATCGTGTTAAGGATCTCGTGCGATTTGATTACGTCGACACTCCTGCACCAGAGACACTCATGCGTGCCCTGGAGTTGTTGAACTATTTGGCGGCTATTGACGAGGATGGAAATCTGACTGCACTAGGGAGTATCATGGCCGAGTTCCCGCTGGACCCTCAGGTGCGTCCTCATGTATATACTCTGAGGCTTATTCAGTAACGTTGTTCTTAGCTTTCAAAGACGCTAATATCTAGTCCCGAGTTCCAATGCAGCAACGAGATTCTCACAATTACCGCAATGTTGTCTGGTAGGCGTCATGGTTGTTCTTGGGCTTTGCACCCCACTTATTCCAACTCTTCAGTTCCTAGCATATGGCTTCGACCGGCTAATCAGCGTAAAGAAGCCGACGCTGCAAAGGCTACACTGACTGTTCCTGATGGCGATCACTTAACGTTGGTCAACGTGTATAACTCTTACATGCAGAGTAAGCCTAATTGCGTCTGCTTTCCGCACCAATCGTTAACACTTCGCATAGACAAGGGCGACAGAAACTGGGCACGGAATAATTACCTTTCAGCGCGTTCGCTTGCTCAAGCCGAGAACGCCCGCTCTCAGCTCGAGCGCACTATGGAACGCTATGAATTCGCTCTTCTATCTACTGCGGATGTGACAAAGAGTAATATCAGCATTAGGAGAGCCTTATGCTGCGGCTTTTTCATGCAGGTCGCACATAAGGAAGGTGATAAGGGCAATTATTTGACCGTCAAAGACAATCAAGTACGTTTTCGTCTCAAGTGCTTCTCAATGTGAGGTGATTGACGGGACGATGGCTCTAGGTCGTTGGTTTACACCCGTCTTGCGGTCTGGATACGCAACCAGACTGGGTGATTTTCAATGAATTCGTTCTCACGACGAGACCGTACATCCGGACGGTGACGGATGTCAAGCCTGAGTGGTATGTTCTTGGCCTTGGTTACCCCTTCGTATCATCTAACGACCTTGCTAGGTTTCTGGAGCTTGCCCCTGTCTACTTTGATCTCGCCAGTTTCCCAGACAGTGGGGCAAAGAGAGCATTGCGACGTGTTACTGCCAAAAAGATTGGACATACGCGAAAGGAAGCGGGATCTGGGAAGAAGAAGCTGAAAAGAAGGAGCTGACTCATGGCATCTGTCGAATATCTACCGCGTTGACCATACTGAGTAGACAGAGAAAGTCCAAGTATCCATATATGTCATTCCCTTAGCTTGAGTATATACAGTGACTGTCGTTCTGCTCGCACGAATGTTTACGACTGCAATGCTTTGGCAGAGTAAGAAAGAGCCACTTTAACGCGGACAATGGCTAGTGGTCAACCCTCCTGACTATGGAACATGATGAACAGAGGCCGTT
Organism: Tylopilus rubrobrunneus; assembly: GCA_038091235.1. NCBI lineage: Eukaryota > Fungi > Basidiomycota > Agaricomycetes > Boletales > Boletaceae > Tylopilus > Tylopilus rubrobrunneus. The sequence goes on along the minus strand of JBBPOC010000909.1, from coordinate 10,600 downwards.
AAACCTGGGAAACAGTCACGATTCCGAGAGCAAGTCTATGATGAATATTCGAACAAAACAACCGGCGCGGACCGCTGAAAGCAAAGACACCGAGAACTCCCCGTTCCATCCCTCCACATTACTGATCCTACGCATAAGTGATGGTAACCACAGTGCCATTGGTTGAGACGTATGTGAGGTCATCACCGTTCTGTGCCAAGATCGCGATGTTGGCCCCGCCTGGCGCGTAGGCCCCAGTGCTAGGACCCCCGGCCAAGGAAAGTTGGTTTCGACTTGCATGCACAGGATCTGCGACGATCCATTTCGCGCTAGAGCCGCAGCGTACAGTATTTGATGTGAGCTTTCGTTGTTGTCCATTGGTGAGATTGCTGATGGAAACGACGCCCGACGTAGACGAATACGCGGTGACCGATCACGACGGAGGGGGTGGCTGTATCTTCGGGGCACCACTCATACCATGCTACGGCGAACTGGATTTATGAAACATATGCCACGAGAACCTGTTTTACCAGTATAAGTAGGGTTCCCACTCACATCCGCGCCAGGTTGTATTTCGGCCCCGGTGAGAGAGCATGGCGGGTTGAGCACGTGTCACCATCGATACCAACCCAGATGGTGGCAGAGGCGTCGGCTGTACCGATGGGAACGGGGACGCTGAACTGACCCGTGACGTAGTTGAAAGCTCCCTGACGAATGAAACGTTTGAGATCGAGTATGAATGGGGTAGAAAACGAACCACATCGTCATGCAAGATAGCACAGGACCAGTTGGTGTAGTACTCTACGTCGTCGGAGGTGCCATTGGTCATGCGCATGGTGGATCGTTTCAGACTGACCTAGTTCAACTGGCCGAAATTTGGCTGGCGGTCTTCGTGACGGCGTTCTGCCAGAACCGCAGAAACGAAGAGGACAAAAGTAAGCATGGAAGAGCATCGCACACGCGAAGAAACGGTGTTATAATATAATATGGGTTGTTTACAACGGTAGGGATCTGAAAAGGCAGCGAATGAGGCCACGGCGTTGATAAGCGAGGGAGTTATGTACCTACGTAATGAACATTTGCGCCGCCGCCACCGAGGTCCTAAGCCTCTCACGGTTGCTGCACTCGGCTTACAACCCTTTCAGATTGGCCACTCGTTCCGAGTGTTTGACGCAAGCTTCAAGTTGTGAAATTCGCCGCAAATGTCAGACTGCTTGTGCAGTTGATCACGGAATGTAGCGGAAAGAAAACACACAAAGGCTATACTGTGTCGGTTTTCGAAAACACTTCGATCGGCAACTTCGGGTTCGAGTTGGTGAACAACCCGCTCATCTCCTTATAGAAACCGATTTGTGATGGGGAAAATTTTTGCCAGTCAAACCCCCAAGTTGCAGAAGCACAGGAAGAAAAAGCGAACGGCAGCTCATCTGAATCAACACACGAAATAGGTATAAATATTAGCCTCAACTCGAATTCCCCTTTCAGAATTTAACAGGACAACCTTTGCAAAAGTGTGCGCACCCAATGATCGCGACCCCAACACTTGCATCCCGCGACTGACATACGAAGTAGCACGTTCTGCTCTGCGCGGCACAACAACACCAACCAGCTGTAACGCTTTAATTTAATCCGAGTCTACGTTTCCACAGCCAATGTTTTGATTCCCACTACAATGAGGTGAGCGATCTAAGCACACCGACGTGCAATGATTGGATACTCACTCGTCACCAAATCCACTACAATCGCGACGGCCGTAGGCAACGTCCTCTGACCGCTTCACGGCGTCGTTTGTGGTCGGGAATGCAACTGCAACAGCGACGAAGCCGAGAAGCGTAGCCAGCGCAAGTTTGTTGAACAACATGAGGGTGTGATAAGGATGCAGAGAGATTCGCGAAGGTGGATATTACGGTGAGGAGAAAGCAATGTTAAAAAATGGGGGGTTCTGTCAGCCGGTTTATAAGACATATGCGTGTTACGGCAAAGGAATAGCCGTGACTCATCCGCTATTGTGGAGCACCATTGACAGTCAGTACTTTAAGAGGTTTGGTCACTCTGGGTGTTCTGTTACATACTACTTACGGGAGGACCACCGCCGTGGTCTGGCAACAGAATGTCGTCCGAGTCCAACCGCGGCCGAGGCGGTTGTAAATCAAGGGTAAACTGGCAGTGACGGAAGGTGAGTTCCAAAGAAGGCGAAGAATATTATGATATTACAATGGAAATGTGAACTTTCATTGTGAAGGCTAGAGCCGTGTACTAGAAGAGGTGACTCTGGCTCCAGACCAACCACGCGAATTGAGACATCGGACAGTACAATGCGACGAGTGATGCGAAGTCGCAATACGCGACCAGGAGCTTATAAGGAGGTTCGGAGTCCCACAACCGTTGGGTGCTGACTCGACTTGAAACACGATACTAGCAGGACGAGTCTGCGCTTACAAACGTGAGGCAGTCGTCGACAGCGGGCTGGTCACCTCAGCTCACCGGTCCCAAATTTAAACCTGATATCCACTTCAATGAGTTTCTGTTTTGCCCATATAGTGCTTCGATGCCAACCTGCAAGTACTAGTTTACTCCTTCAAAGTTTCTAGAAGCCATACACTCACCACGAAGAGACGCAGTGTCACCAATCAATAAAGAAGGCACGATCATGATCATCAGTATTCCAAAGGGTGTGAACGCCCTATATACTTCCCATACCTACCGGGGCTCAGTCAAAGGGAGCACGTCCACCGGCGCCTCTCATGTATCCGTTATCATATATAAATGCATGCAATTGCTGTCTTCGCCACAGGTCTCCATATGTGGTCGACGTCACCGTTGCTCCGTATGGCGGGACCCTTAATTGTTGCTAGCCTTACCCTTGCTCCTGGCCCACTCGCCAATGCAGCTCCTTCGCCCGTACTTCATTGTTGGTTTTTTGATGTCGCCCCGAACGGCCCCTTCTGAATCGTTTGAAGCTCGGCGCTTGTTGCGCCTGGGATCGGTTGCAACTCAACGGCAGCGGCGCTGACGGTGCCGACCGTGCCGCAACTTGAAGGGCTCGCAATACTGAAGTCAAGGTGCTCGCAGCGTCACGCGTCACGTTTGAATCCTTCGTGTTCGGCTACCGGCAAATCCCGGGTAAGAAACCTTACCGACCCCGAGTGGGGTGGAACTAAATCATTCTGTGCACACACCCCGAGCCTCAAAAGACCCTAGTGACCTATAAGTACAATTCGTTCCAACCCACCAAGGACTACATATTCCAAAAACTAGGTCCTCTGTGACATTATCAGATTCGGTGCATCCTCCAGGATATGTTTGACCCATAACAGACGATTGGGTGCGTCACCCCTTTCCTCCTCCCAGACTCCAACCAAGCCACCTGGGAACTGACAGCATTGCCTAGTCCATTATTCAACAGCCAAAGTTCTGAGAAGAACTACAAGGTATCGCAAAATTGTATGAGCGATACCCGACTCAGCATGGGTATGGATATGGTCACTCACTCATCACCATAGACTGCACAGTCGTCACGTTTGTACTTCACCCCTTCCTCGGGGATCGGCGCAGCTGTAACGGCGACAACGCCGAGGAGAATGAGCGCGAGCTTGTTGAACAGCATGGAGTACCAAGCAGGGTTAGGTTGCGAGGGGAAGGGTGGAGACGTTGACTGAGTTGGGGTGTCAAAGGTGAAAACAATCCGAATTTAAGCTGCGGACTTACACTCGGCAACAACAGATTGGGGTATGTAGATCACAGTTTTGATGGCGTTATCACGGGGACTGCGTGGCAAGTTGTTATCTGCTGACACCGGTTACGCTAAGGGGTCAAGGAACATTGACAGTTCCCATCAGCCTGCCAGACCTTTAAGCATATTATCTGGACAAGCTCAGGTGTTGACTTTGAAATTTGCGGAGAAGAAAGTGTAGACGCCCGTTCAGCTCTTTGAGGGATTTGCGACAACGGCGTAGCAAACCATGCACAGCAATGTACACCAGGGAAGAATTAGCTGCACTTCGGTGCGATATTACATTGGCTACGATCAATGTCAAATTAAGCAAGATACAGCATTCTCAATCAAGCACTCGGGACACTCAAGGATGGTTATCCAAGTGGATACATATTCCCCCTGTGTATGGCGGGTACTCGGAGTCAGAAGGATCGCATTGATACTGAGCGTGATGATGAATGGTCAGAACAGATAGTCCCGATATGAAACGGACAACGAACGATGATCAGTCCGACAAGGGTGACGGCTGGGACAATGCTTCCCACGTTCCGCTTTCACTTTGTGTCGATGGTGGCTTGATCTGTCCAGAGAGCCCCTCCGCCTTCCATGCATCAAACCCGCCTATGATATCGGTCGCGTTGAGCAATCCCACATCATGCAATACAGCCGCTGCGAGGCTGCTCGCGTGCCCGTCTTCACAATACACGATGATCCGCAGATCGTACCGGTCAGCGATAGCTAACCTAGCCTCGCTTCTGGGATCGAACCGCCACTCAAGATCATTCCGTTCTATGATGAGGGAACCATGGATGCCGCCAGAGCGCGCGCGCTGGGAGGCTGGGCGTATGTCTACAAGGAATGCAGGGATAGGGTACGTTGGGTCATGGAGAATCTCCCATGCTTGGCGTGGAGTGACACGCTGAAGGCGCGCACGAGCTGCTACTACCAGCTGCTCGATGCTTCTCGAGCCTGGAGGAGGGATGAGGGGGTCGAGGGGTGCACGGACGGATTTGGAGAGGACGTCCCAAAGAGCTGCAGAGTCATAGGATGATCCTCCGAGTTCGTGCACGGCAGCGATCAGGAAGTTTCCGTGATTGGTGACAGAGGCGACTCTGCCCAAGAATTTGGAGCTGAAGAGGAGGACCGCGCGCTGGACGTCATCGTCCTCTGCGCCCGTGATGACGAGGGAGTTTGCATAGGTCGGCGAGTTCGAGGACGGGGCGCCGGTCGTGCCCACTGCGAAGAGGTGACGGGAGGATATCCGTGCGCGAATGATTTCTGCTACACGGCGAAGGAAGATGGCATCGTCCTTTTTCGAAAAGGTAAAGTAGACGCTTATCCTTGCGTCCTCGATTGTCGTCGCTTTCGTGATGGCGCGCACGGCAATGCCATGTGCAACTTCATTACGAACGCTATCGAGCGTACGTGGAGGCGAGGGTGGTTCGGATGTTTGAGCACCCTGTCCGCTCTCATTGGCAGAGGCGACGCTGCCGACGCTTGAAGGTTCAGAGGACGGCATGGCGCCAATTGGCGATTATCAGATCCGGCAACAATAGTCAGCTGTTACTTGGCAACTCCCGAGAGAAAAAAAGGACGACGTCGAACTTTGGCAACGAAGTCACGCGGCGTCGAACAATGTGATTGGCGACGTGGCTGACAGCACTGCCACAATGTTGCTGCGTGCAAGTGCGCGGCCACCTCGGAGGTTGCGAAGTATTCCAGTGAATCTTGTAAACTGACGACTGGCACCTGCTCCCTCGTCACGAGGCTCGCAGTAGCGAAGCCATGTATCTCAGCTGTCTCAGTATGTCCCTTTTTCCATCCGGGGTCACCCGAGCTTACGCCGGATGCACAGGAGAGGCTGGAGGAGATCCCTTCTCCCCCTTAGCTTGGATCAGGGACACTATGAAAGCCTTCGTGCTCTATGTCTTTGCCTTCCTCACCTCCGTATGTGGGGATTTCTTGCCCCAAAACGTTAGACAGAGTGGTCGTGTGCTAGGAGTCAATGACGGCCGCTACTTGATTGGCGTCGGTATTGGCGACGTTACTGGGTGAGTGTCTTCATTCATCGTACTTCCGCGTTCAATTCCTATTGAGCAGCCCAGTCGTAGAGACCAACATGATGGTACGTCCCGTGTCGTCGGACCGGTGTTCTCTTATTGGCAACAATTTACCTGTAGGGATATGCATCACTGGCACAGACCGACACAGGTTTGCATATGCGCCAGCGTTCTCGTGCATTCATCATCGCTGACCCCGACGACCCGACCTCGCCCACGTCTCGCATTCTCCTCATCTCGTCCGACATTTGCATGGGCGATACGGGTATCCGCCGTTCCATTCTTGACGCTCTCTATAGCGACCCGGTTCTCGGTGGCTTATACACATCATTCAACACAGCGATTGTGGGCACGCACTCTCACTCCGGCGTCGGCGGATACCTCGAAAATCTTCTTCCACAGATCACGAGTCTTGGTTATGTCAGTCAGACAGCACAGGCGATCGTGGATGGGACCCTTCATGCCATACGCAAAGCACATGCTTCCCTTGTTCCGGGAACCGTCCGTGTTGGCAATACCACTTTACTTGGAGCCAATCGTAATCGCAGTCCAAGCGCATATATGGCCAACCCGGTCGAGGAAAGGGTGCGGTACCAGTATGATCAAGACAAAGAGTTGTCCGTTCTCAGACTGGACAACGCAAATGGGAATCCCAGGGGTTTGATCAGTTTCTTTGCTGTCCACGGAACTAGCTTGTACGAGGTAAGCTGTGCTATTACTTCACTTTCTCATGCAAGTGGTTCATCACGGGCGGCCTGTTGACCCGATAAATACAGAACAATACTCTTGTCAGTGGGGACAACAAAGGAATGGCTGCATATTTGTATGAATGTGAGCAACCCATGGCTTTGCTTGAGCATGACGCATAATGAACTTTTGGGGTCCATCACGGGGGGACAATTTGTCCATTGCGCATGCTTCGTCACCCGAAATACCACCGACAGCATACGTCGAGCCGGGCACCGCTCCCGGAAGCACGAGCTTCGTGGCTGGCTTCGTTCAGTGTACGTCTTGCAATCCCTTGTTCGCTACGCTCCCCATCCATTCCTTACTTCTGAGACTCATGGTAGTACCCCGTACTGACTCTGTTTCCCGATCCTTCAGCGAACGTTGGTGATACGACCCCAAATATGTGAGTTCTGGCTGCCATCTCAGTTCCTTGTTAGACTGCTTAACAATTCTATTCACATCCGGCAAATCAATAGCCTAGGCGCTTACTGTGAATCCCCTGACCAACCCTATAACGGCCAACTCTGTGAGAACGAGCACGCAACGTGTGGTGGTTATGTCAAAAATTGTCACGGCCGGTCCGCAAAATTTAGGATTTGTGCATCCGTCTTATGCTCACCCTTGACTTTCATAAACAAACAGTGGCCCTGGCTTCCGTGTCTCGGACTTTTCTTCCAATTTCTTGATAGGAAGTGCCCAATTTGAAGCCGCGCGCGGACTTATGGAGTCATTAGGACCCAAAACTATTTTCACGAGTCCAGACACTGCCATCGAAACCGCAAACTCGACGACATTGACCAGCGTGAAGGGTTCTGTGAGGAGTGTTCACGTTAACATGAATATGTAGGCTGTTTTCATTAAATCTCCAGTTTGGGCCACTTTCTCGGGAGATGATTTCAGCGTATACTGGATGCCGACATGCTAAATTAATTTTAGGATGAATTATACGTTCATACTGCCTAATGGGACCATAGCACGCACCTGTCCTGCAGCACTAGGTTTGTGCCCACTCCTGCAGTATCCATTGGTCGTCGTACTGAGCCATATTCTACAGGACATAGTTTTGCAGGTGGAACGACGTTGGTCCATGCTTTTTTCGAGGATGATAGCCCATTACTAATATGGTTGAATTTCTTTGCATATGCGCTTGGTCAATTTCCACTTGAAAGTGACGGTCCTGGAGCATTTGATTTCGTACAAGGCGTCAACTCGTCGACACCTCATAATCCGTTTTGGGAGATCGTCGGAGGTAGACTGGCTCGTTCCCTTTCTTTGCCGTTCGTAGTGAAATATCTGCCGTTCAGATGCCGTTACCCCGCCTCCGTCCCAAGAGCAGATTCATTGCCAGCATCCAAAGCCCATTTTGCTCAACACTGTACGCTGAAATTCGACTCCCCGCGATATCCATTCAACGGCGCATATAGGGCTATGCCAATAAGCCATATCAATGGTCACCACACACGGTGGATGTTCAAATGTTCCGTATTGGAAACTTTGTTGTTCTTGTTATGCCTGGGGAGCTCACGACCATGGCTGGACGGCGAATGCGGTATGTCGGTTTGCTTTCTAGAGGCCAAAGACGTCTAAACCGATCTCTGCTTGCTCATCTGCTCGACTCGACGGGCGATCTTTGACTGGGAGGTTAGTGAGGCACTACGTGCTCAACTGATCTCAGCTGGCATACTTGACAACTCAGCATATATTGTCATCGCCGGTCCAGCTAACACGTACGGACATTATGTCACAACACGCGAAGAGTACTCTATTCAGCGATACGAAGGAGCTTCTACCATCTTTGGACCCTGTGAGCAAGGTCTACAACGCATGTCGTCAGCTGACTTGGTCGTGGACACCCAGCGACGCTCGAAGCGTATATTGACCGGTACAGCGCTCTCGTTCCATATCTCGCGGATCAGGTGGCGGGATCACCGACGTCGGATGCGTCACCGCCTGAGATAACCTCGGCCACAATCTCACTGCAGGTGCGTCCGTCAACGCGATTATCCTGATCAGCTGTCCAGTGTTTCATTTTCTACCGCTCCGAGACTGATGCCGTGTGTATAGATGCCGGTCATCTTCGACAATCCTGGATCCCACCAATTTGGAGATATCTTGGTGGATGTAAGGAATATAGCGTATTCTGTGGGAGACACCGTCACCGTGCAGTTCGTAGGCGCGAATCCAAGGGTGAGCTTCTATGCGTCATGTCCAAGATGCTGTTATATGATGTCCGCATGTCCGCAACAGAACAACCTCCGCCTCGAAGGTACATTCCTGACTGTCGACTACCTCACAAGTGGCATCTGGACGGCCGTACGTACCGACTCACATGCGTCCACCGTGTATCGGTGGACGAGAACGAACCTTTTGTTGGGCACGAGCAGTGTCAATGTGAGCTGGTAAGTGCCCGCTTTCGAAATTTGGTCGGTATGCATATATTGATCGTCCTGTTTCGTAGGACGGTCGAGGATGGCACACCTTGTAAGCCGGCTCTTGTTCGTGTACTGGCATATCTCGCTCAGTGATTATCGCACAGCGGGAACGTATCGCATCACATATTACGGTGACGCCAAACCCCTGGTGGGCGCGATCCGATCTTTTACGGGCACGTCTTCCTCTTTCACTGTTGGGTGAAGCAGCGGCGACCGCCGATAAATATATATACCGAATGTGGCTCCGTTTGATCACTCCGAGAGCACGCTGCAAGAGCAGTAGGCAGTAGGTTTGTTCTACGACGGAATCCGTTACTATCGGTTATAAAAGAAACACGGCTGATTTGCAATCGATCCTTGGAACGAGATGGGGGGCACTGGTCCCTCCAGTGAATTGACCAAGCGGGAGTTCGCGCCGCTAGTTACAGAGAGGCAGGACCTCACGACGTTGCTGTACCCCTTCTAACGCTCAAGTCGGTGGGGGGCAAGACAGCTGTTGACGGACCCAATAATATACCCCCCCCCTGCCTCGGCTTGCAGGTAAGCGGTACCAACGGGAGCATTGACAATTGGCCCGGTAGGCGAAGCTACCATGATGATGACCTTTTTTTGCAACTGTCATTTTGTTCCGGAGACGGATATAGCAGTCGGGCGACATGATCAACTAGTCACCTGCACGATTGAGGCGCAGTGGGACCTGATTTACACGTGCATATGCGTTACATCATGCATAACTTGCCTTTGAAGATTGGACCAAGGTAATTGGAATTTTCGAGGAAATCCCATGCTGAAATAAGATATTATGCAGTATCGAGCCAGTCTACGATCAGAGCAAATATAAGCCGTATCGGGTCGTGCCACGGATGTGGCGTTTCACGACTAGTATTGTGGTATGTGGATTTGTGTACAATGCAGCATGTAAGTAGCACAAAGATGACCGTGACAGAAGTCCGAAGATATAGGTATTGGCAACAAGACAGTAATCCTTGGCAATAGAAATAACTACATGCCTATGTGAGAGGTGTGACACGAGGGCTATTGCAGATGTCCTCCATCCGTCCTATTACTATAACTATCAGCTCTAGTAGAAATTGAGAAGTGAATGATTGTATCTTACCTTGGCAGGATTATCATGATGAGCCTGAGCCCAAAGGGCCTCAATGCTGTACTGGTCCATCGTTTGTTTTATGGCTGCCCGGGTCATTGACCTTTCATGATCTCTCTTAACCATAGTCCCACCAGGTACCGTCTCATTAGGATCATCGACTCGGATGCGGCACCAAATGCAGCCTGGCAGAAGATCGGAGTCCTGGTTTTCATTGTACCCATCATCCGGCGTGATCGCTATTTTGCTTGGAGCGTATTTGATTGGTAGCCAATTGCGGGTCGCAATCAGGGCCTGTGAATTGTCAATAGGGCGATCAAGAGTGAGGCAGACTCGGAGAGCTTCACCGAAGGTTTAGCTAGTAAATGGACTTTGCCATCCTTGCGTGGCATATTATCCTTGGCACCGACGAGCCTCTCCCCAGTTGCTGGGTGTACCCCTGCCAGTGCGATAACGCAGGGGCGAAGTTTGTTCTGGCTCTTGGTTGCGAACGCGAAAGCGGGCGAAGTGGGTGAATACCAAATGGCTTCACCTGGGAAAATATCACGGAGTTGAGACATGAAGTTGGTAGAGAGACCGT
>JBBPOC010000908.1:0-12724 GCA_038091235.1 Tylopilus rubrobrunneus | reverse complement strand
GACAGACTGGGGGAACTGGACAGACCCCCACTTTTCTGGAAAAACTGTGGCAGCTGTGGGAGCTGTCCAGGCTGTCCCAGGCTGGACAGTGCCCCCCCTAGTTTGCTGATGCGGGCGAAATGGAGGACTTTGGGACACAGAAACTTCCAAGCAAACCACGTATCGCCGTCGTGAACCGGAAGGTTGCGCGGCCACCCACCACGGAGGCTGAAGACGACGCGTACAGTGTTCCCCTCCCAGATCCCAGCTCGAACTACTCGGCTTGGTTGAAAGCGATCAAGCCTCGTTGGCGCAAGATGCGCGAGGCACGTTGGGGGGGGGGAGGTCTGACCGAGCAAGATCTCCGGACGCTTCTCTATGTGGGTATCGGTCAACGGCGAGCTCACCCCAGTCCCACTTCGTATTTCGAGAGAGTTCTACCTTCACTTCTACAATCCACCTAGAGACGAGTTGTTCCGCGTGGAGTACTATCACCGCGAGAAGGTCACGCGACATTTACCCAGGGATATATCTTGCCATAACCCTTACAAGGTTGTTGTCAAGGAAGACATTTACGAGGGCATCCAGGAACACTTGAGACGGCGTGTTCGAACGGCAGGTACGTGTTTTGTCCAACACCTGATTTGAGCGTCGTTGATCCTTTTACTCGTAGGTTCCATGCGAGCCATGCTCAAGCTGGGCAAGATTTGTACTGTCGATGAGTTAGGCTTGACTATCGGAGTCGACCTCAGCCAACTCGATCGCGCCAGTCTCCCTTTCCCGAAAATCGTATCTTGACGGTGGGCGGAACAGCAAATATCCATTTCTCTATCATCCCTACTTGCAAAGCGCCCCGATTCATGTATTCGAGCTCTTCCTCCCTACCGGTTCCGTGAAACTACATCTCGTAGACCCGGCGACACGCCGTCAAGGCATACCCCGTTTTCAGGAACTGTACTTGGACCTCTTGAAGAAACAGTAACCTGATCACGGAGACCCCGCTTCTATCCAATATCTCGCCTCCCGTCAGTTTACTACGACGTACCATAGCAAGGACGTCTCCGCGCTCAAGGCGATCTCGAGGGAACTTGGTCTCTTGGAAACTTGTTCTACATCGCTATAATCTCCTCGTCGAAAGAGCAAGTTTACTTTGACGCACACGTTCCCAAACTCTCAAGATTCCCTGTCTCGTCGATGCCCAAGGCTAGAGTTGACCACATTCTGGATGTCTTTCCTTGGCAGACATATGTCGCCCAGAGATGCCGCATCGCTAGGCCATTGGCTCGATCGGTCGATTTTACTGTTGGATTACTATGACGTTCCTTGACGGCGACCAACCTCTCATCCTGTCTGACATCAGTTTCGCACGGCGGCTGATACAGCAGGACGTCGTCCTCGTCCTCGCGCCCAGATCTTGGCAGCATAGAAGCGGACAACCAACCAACGGAGGAGCTGCGTCCATGCGCTCTATTCTGGCACTGGCCTCAACTCGAGAACGGCATTCGACATGAAATAAAGGACACATTGTGAATTCTATCCGTACAATGTCCTTCCAGGAAACCTCCGCAAATCTTGGAGGGATGTTTGACTATGCCAAGATCGGTACGTTCTTCGACTAAGACGCATATAATCACCTGACAAATTACCAGATATGATAACCGATACCGAGTCCAGCCCATTTGGACAAGGTGAACTCATGGCGATTGTCGGGTTTTCTCGACCTAATGAAGGGTATGTTTTAGCTTTTACTACCTTTTGAACCTTGTTGACTTTCAGCCAAGATGTCCGATCTATACAGTATCTAGGCCATTGGTATGATCGCGCTTCGTTCCGTCATGGACTAGCGCTGACATCGTATGAAGGACGATTATTGGGGTACTTCAATGGGTGTCGTTTTACATCTCCAATGGGCTGCTTTCCCTGTACGCCATATTCGTGGGGTTTCCTAGGTTCTATCTTGCCAGATACCCCATTGTTCGCAATCCATCACCGTAGGGCCTACCGCAAGAACGATTTCGTCGACCATACAAACCGCCTTCTCTTCTGGGTGGAGCGGTTGTAGCGAGGAAGATCAGTATTGACTTGCAAGGGACCGATGGGCTTAATCATCCAAGTACGTCCCATGCGATATTGGTGACATTTACTAACAATCACTCAGTATATGATTGGAGCCCATTACTCTCCATAAGTTTTTCCGGTACGTCTTGTATCTATCGTGTTCCATTCTGGTACTGATCGTAACTCAAGTGTGCCGTATACGACATGAAATAAAGGACACACTATCCCCAGGATCGTGTCCTTCCTGCACAAGCTTTTAAGGACCTCAAGGATGCTGAATTACGCCAAGATCGGTATGTCCCTTTTATGATGCGCATATCGTGTTCTTGGCGAGCTGTCAGACATATTAACTACTGATTCCTTGTTGACTCTCTGCCAAGATGTCAGCGAGATTTCTGATCCATGCAGTATCTGGTCGGTTGGTATCACCATGCCCGGGCTTCCTTCCATCATCAACTGGTACTGGTATCGTGTGAAGCTTGATTAAGGGCGTGCTTAGTGAGTATCGTCTTACATGCCCGATGAACTGCTTTCCCCTGAACACAATATCAGCCGAAAACCAGCTCCTGAACCTTTATGGTCAGGCGTGCGTTTGAACGCAGACGACGCGTTGTTCGGGAGAATGAACTAGAATCGCGAATATTGGTTCAGAATCGTCAACGTGTCTCTCTTTGGATTCCCGTCAGAAACGTTTTTCCATCCATCAAATCAGGGTCATTGGACGGTGTTGGGAGTCCGAAGACATGAAGGCGGTACTCGCGAGGAGGTTAGTAAATATCATCCCGTTCCGGGTACTTCTCATTCCTTAGGGGAATTAGGTTCATCTCGATCCCACCACCGAGGTTAGTCAATCCGCGTTGACGGTAACAACTTCTGACTCGACTAGCGCGGTGACCACAACATCGAGGACGAGCTCGTGTTCACCAGCCACGATGGCTACGTTTTTCACAGCTCGTGCGGATTCGAGGCCGGAAACGAAACCGAGCTACGGACGGTACAAGACTTCGTGCGCAGGAAGGCAACTGCCGAGCGACTTCAGGACGGATTGCATGCTATTTGGTTCGTCGTGTTCGCGTTCAGAACGTGCGAACTGAAATATCGGATCCAGGTACTGCATTCCAATGGACAATGATCGTCCTGCGCTTGACATGAGAAGTCTGTATATTTAACTCACCAAATTTCTTATAGCTTACGAACTTCCTTCAATGCTTGATGGCCGAATTTACTGATCGCCGGTGTGAGGAGCATCTACCTGCCGCACTCCGGTGGTAAGTGCTCTATGTGCTGCATTGCAGTATTGTCGACTGACGGATTACACGAAGATACGTTGCCTGACCAATACAATTTGGCGAGCGTCACCAACCTCCTAACACCTGCTTTACTCGCAATGTTCTCGAAGGATCCAGCTTTCCCTCTCTATGACACGAGGAGCTCTACCCATGATGGCGCAGCTTGGACCAATATTGGTCATGCCAGAGTTACTCGAACGTGACGGAGGGCTAGAAGTTATCAATGAGACACACCGGACTACGTTCTGGTATATCTCTTCCCTTGGTCTCAGAGAAGCTGTGGCATTCTGGTTAAAAACATCTTCTACCTCTCCTTGAGTTGTGTATTCGGTGTATTGATTTGGTCCGTTACATTATCTTTGCCTACCAGTTTAATTTTTGACACTTGCAGTACAGAGTGACCCTAACAAGACCATATGCGCGGCATCTTTCATTGTTAGCGCGATCCAGCACCTCAAGGTTGGCGATACATCTATGCACCAATCCGGGTTCGCGTTATCTGGCGATGCGCCTAGCGAAGACCTCATGGGGCTCGATCAGGACGAGACTAAGCTTCCTGAGGCATTGAAATGAGTCTATTTTTCGCTCGGAGCAGGGAAGAAGAGCGTGCTTTCGTCCGCGAGAGCACTTCAGGTTTCGCAGGTACTTTTTTCTTCATTATCAAGGTTCGAATGTTCAGCGCTACAGGTTGGGTGGCTTCCCTCTTTCGTCGCATCCTTGCCCTGTACGAGAATCTCCCGGAAGAAGGCGGCCGAAAGAAGACGACAGGAGGGACGACTGAGCAGGCAGTTTTGAAGTCTATAAAGAGTATGGGTGATGTCGTCTGTCTCCATCTCTCCGATCAGCTCTTCGACCTCGTCCTCAACCTGGGTCATGATTATGCTACAACCAACGCAAAGTCGAATACCGCAACGGCGTTCGAGCACCCGGTTACATGTCTCGCCCGTGCAAAACCTTACCAAATCATTGACAAAATTTTACCTTTCTGCATCTCGCAGATTCAAGAAGAACTGAAACATGGGACGTCCAGCGTTCGGACAACCTCGACGCATGAGAGTGTGCCCTCTTATGCGACCCTCCGCTGGAGTGAGCATCAACTTATGATTCTCGTGGCGATACACGAAATTACCTTAGACATGGCGATCCTTAGAGGATGCATGGGCTACGGTGGTCTTTCTGTGAGTCATGAAAAAGCAGCCTTGAAATTGATCATCTGACGGCATTTCCCCAGTTGCTCAAACACAAAGAAGCTATCGTCCGACTTCTGTCACTCTTGCTCGAGAAGACGAGGAGCGAAAGGGGTATTCAGGGACTGCCGCTTTGGTATCACGAGCATTGCATACATTGACGGCGGTCTATCATATCAACAACCATTTCGTCAATGGTGACAGATGGCTATATCAGGGTACGGTTATTGGTGTTGTCCGTACCTTTGATACGCTGACATTCTTTTTCTCAGAGTTCAACAAAGACCATAGCAGAGTGGGGCCTCCTGGTTGAGTCCAAAGAGGTTAAAATCAAATGGCATAGTATGGTGACATTTTTTTTCCAACAGTTTGTTTAAGGCTTACATGAAATTTTCAGTTCCACAAGCAGAAGAGGTCGATTTCGTACTTCAAATCTTAGATTGTATCACCTCCCCGGCGCTAGACAAGCTCGAGAACCTCGTGAATTCTACTGATAAATGGGATACCATTACCATTACCCGCAACGATTTCTGTCGGTAGGTGTTCAGGTCATACAGGTTGGTTGTACCTTTAATCACGTTCCGTGAATAGTTATCTGGCTTTCTCGAAGGCAGTCTGGAGTGGCATGCCCACAATTTACAAGGAAGCCCCAAGACAAGTTGTTAACCCCCACTTCGATCCGGAAGTTGACGTAGAAGCACTTATCGTCAACCCAATAGATGTCCAAGCAGGAAGGTTCTGACGGACCCTCAAGATGCTCGCTACCAGCGTGTTGTAGAACTGCGGGCCCGTTTCGGGAATCTCCTCCACCTTGCTGCAAAGAAGTTACGACAAGATCAATAGGAAGAGGACCACATTGAAGCCGTGGTTGCTGTGGTCAAGGCCCTCGATAGATATTTCCCCGACTATGGTATGAGGAGAGGCGATTTCACAGCTTTGCAGAAGAATTATGCGCAGTCACGAGAATAAGCCGATTCGTTTTTTTGTTTCGCTGTGACTGAGAGCTAATAGCATTTTGCAGAGTGAATCGCATATCTGCGCGTCAGAAGAACAATGCACGAGTTGTTTGGGTCAAGCGAGCACAGCTCTACCATTCTAACCGCCTTTACATGCATGCTCTGTATCGCCGGCGCTCAGAGTTAGACGACCTATTACTAAAGGATGACCTGGCAGAGTTCTGTTTATCGCAGTACACTGGGGTATGACGGTACGTGGACAATTACTCTTTCAGAACTTCGCCTGATCTCTCCTGCAGCCTCTCGCAGGACATTCTGCACAGCATATGTGGTGTAAGTTGACTCGCATACCAAATCACGGCTAACCTGATAACGGAGGCAGTACTACGTGCGATCTACGAGATACATTTTGCCAACCATGTTCGATTCTTTGATCAATCCTGACCGCATGAAAGGAGCTGCATATTCTGCGGGTCTCCCTAGAGTCAGTGCTGTTCTTCGCGATATTGAAGTGGATTTGGACGCTCGTAGTATCGACAACGAGTTGCGGAGAGCTGCTTTGGCGTTAGCACCCAAGAGAGCTGAGAAACAACACCAGGAGCACGAGCATACAGTAGCTTGAGCGCACTGAATTGGAGTAGTGCTTATATGCCTTTCATTTTTAGATGCAATCTGTGCTTGGAATTGCTACACGACCTGCAACCCATGTTTGTGTCTGGACTATTCTCATTTTGCCGACTGATGGTGACCCTTTCACAGTGGGGATATGTCCAAATAGCTGTCATTTTTATCTATGAGACGAGATGTACCAACGCCACCTAACATGGACAGGCTTCTGATGGAACAGACAACTAGTGTCCAGCCCTCGATCCGACTCAACGCACAGAAGCAAGGTTTACTTATCTCTCACGTGTCGTTTTTCTACAAGATTATTTCTTTAGAGGGATCGTACGGGAATTACTCTTCATCAAAATGAGGAGAGATGCGACCAACGAAGGAGCCTTGGCTCTGCCGATGGCGAAATCCGTTATGCGATCATATTGCGATCAATGATTCCACCCACTTCTTGAGCACCCTTGACAAACCTGTGGCAGGGCCCAAGTCAGTATAACCCGCGGTTTATCAGCGCTGTGCTAACAGTTTCTCAGTGATTTCTTTCTCGATAAGTTCGACACTGGATTTTTGACGTGGGCCTCAACCATTCGAGGATACGCTACGGTCGACTCTGCGCAGCCTATCGTGTGGGACAAGTCATCTTCAGAGTCATAAGCAAGCCACACTGGCAAACAGTACTACACTGACCTAGTTGCATTGTGGAGCCAGGAAACAGACAACAATACTGGTGCAGCCAACTTGCGTAACGAGAATATTGCGTTCATCAAGTCTATCGGTCCGTTCTTTCGCACAAATAGGCTGAGTAACGATTAACAGAATAACCCATAGCCGAGACGTTTGAAGATGCCACTCTGCAAGACTTGCTCGACGTAGTGGAACCCCTACTCGACAGCACTGATAAGTCCAAACAGACTGCTGCTGCTGAAATCCTCACGGGTTTACTTCGACTCATGGTTGCACGGACTTACTAGGGACCACAGGATCCAAGCACTGGCGCAAACATAGTCTTGACATGTTTCGGGGTTGGTTAGTGCCTCGTTTCGACCACATCTTATTCCAAGCTCGACCAAATACGGTGGTCTACTGGACTGCGTTCCTTGCAGTAAGTATCACACACTGTTTGAGGTACCACGTTGCTAGACCACTTGATTCCAAGACGGTACTGGAAGAGGGCGATCCTCGCCGAAACAAACCTTTGGTGGATTGTATTTCTCTTCAACTAGACTTCCAGGGAGGGGGGCTCTGCGTTTGCAGGTAGATCGACATGACAATGGCTTTTGAACCTCATCACTCACACCATCTGAGTTACGAAGTCGTTGAGCCCCGTCTCTATATTGATAGACAGCATGGGGGTTCGATTTAATTCGGTCTCGGAAAAGTATGTCTCGTTATTTTTCGACGATGCCAGACTCGGATTACGTAGAGGTACGCCCTTGTGATAAACACAGTCTTCGCGTCCAACTGAGTCGGAACTTGGATAGATTCGGGACAACATCGCAAGTACTCACGGACAATACTTTTTTTGGCATTTGGATATTGAAGTTGTGTGTGTAGTATCTGCAATGAACGGATTCGCGATTGAGATCATGACAGCTGCCAATGTTCACGGAACTTGTAAAAAGGACAATATCTGTGAGATCTGTGACGAGGGACGAAGCTACTTTAGGGTGTCTGCGGACCTTTTAAACCTTCGAGTTCGGGTAGACTACATCTTTTTCATATACTGTTGACATATCTCATGTCGCTCCCTCTTAGCGAACTCTCTCCATATGACCAGCACTATCCTCCGGACAGCTTCGAGCAGTACTATGACACCTACTCCTCCCTCGCCGTACCAACCTCCGATTACTACTATACCTCCGAAAATCTCTACCTGGCAGGACATGGATGGCCCATCTACCACTGGGCCGACGCCTCCGCGAGGTCTGACAGCTCCACGCGGTATTCCTACTCTCCTACTACCCATCCGCATCCGCATCTGAAGTGACACAACCGGTACGAGCCCATGGCCAGATTTTACCTTGCAAACGCATTGAGACTCCCATCCGTCTAATCCGACTACTGTGACTACCGACACGCCGATCTCGAGGGGTGCAGCCTGCTGCTACGCAGGACAACCCGCACATTTTTTACTCGACCCAGGAGCATCGGCCGAGCGTCACACGCGCTCGCGACAGCTTCATCGCACAAGGTGCTTCTATTTTTTAGTGACGGGCACTCGTCCTCTCGACGTGGAAGCACACTGGAACACCAGTCCTCCATTCCACACCAGTCTAACGCTCAACGCGATCCTCGACCTCCATCAAGGAAACGTTCTAGAGAAGCATTGGATGAAGCAAGGTGTGTCGGCGTTAATCTTAAATTGCAATCTTTTGACGCCTCGACGCCCCAATCTTAGGAAGAAGATTTGCCCGCAGCGAACGCATATCGTTTACCAGAGCCCCCATGATAGTACCACCACAAGCGCTACCTTCGGCCTCTGCTCAGATCCCACACCCTGGCAATGGTACCCCTTCTTTGAAAGTCGAGTCCCAGCACGAGCCACGGTTGCGTCCAGAAGAGCGCTGGGAGATTCCAGTTCAAAACTCACGAGCAATAAAAGGGTTCATCGCTCCGCTAGTTTGCCAAGTAAGTGCCCACCAGCGTACGTCCAGCACTGGCCTCGCACGACCCACCCCTCCGCGCTCGGGAACTGCAAGCGCTACCTCTTCTTCACGCTCGCCAAGCCCTGACAAACCCTCTCAATCATTGTTCTCACTACCCGGCAAGTCAGGTTCAATTTCTCCTCTCGCACCACCTTCCTCCCCCGTCAAACGCATCCCGTCTCTCTCCCTCCATCCGCGCAAGTCCTTTCCTCGCCAAGCAACTGCTGACGCCGTACCACCTAGTCCTGTCGTCCCCGTTGCGCGTGCAACTGCCCCGGCTTCTCTGCGAGAGGACGCTGTTCTGCTTGACGTACGACTCATAAGGCTCTGTCGAGACACTCCATTAACTGTAATGGCAGACCGAGTTGCCACCAACCACTTCGGCCCCAGTATTTGACCCCGACGAAGTAGGTAGTCACGGTGATTGGATTTTCTCTGCCTCGCGTTAACAGCCCGTGGCAGCTACCTTCCCCTGTGTTAGATGAACGTCGTTCCGAGTATGGCGGCAATGCACCACACTCGTTTCGGGTTCACCAGTACCCGCCACCTGATCTACCAATAACCTCGCCCATCAAGGTTCCTGACCCACCGCCCAATCCTGGAAAGAATGAGTCATCCAAAGGAAACCGGCGCCGAATGCTCGGCAGGTGGTTTGGAATGATGATGAAGAGGGACGGTCACAATCGGGCCACACCCTTTGAGGAACCTCCTCAGACGAGTACACCCCGAACACTCGGAAGGCGTATAAACAAGCCTTGACGTTCTCCCCTGAGCAACGGCAAAAAGTGAGCATACTCCCATCGATAAGTCAAGGATATCTGACCAGTTAGCTCAGTGCGTGGTCACAATGTCTGCCCCTAGGAAAACTGCATCTCGAAGGCCAAGGTTCAATCCTTGTCCACCAGCAGGTGGGTGGATGTGCGCAGCGTCGCCGATGAGGAGAATAACTCCTCCTTCGCCAGGAGTTTCCGATTGGAGGCGCGTGAAGATACGACCAGCGATGGCGGAATGGGTTCGGAAGCGCGTTGACCATAGGACCTGATCGACTTCTATGGCCTCGTGGTTCAACTTGGGGTCGGACGATAAAAACTCTGGACCGTATGTATTCAGTGCCTTTCGGATGTACTCCTTTGACGGCGTCCTCCACCAAGACTATACTAGCGCAAAATGCGCCTCTCACTTCTTCACCTCAGCCACGGCCACAACCCCTCCAATCATCCCCTGTACCGGAACCCCCTTCGTTGCTACCCCCAGCTCAGATTGCACCATCGTCTTCTTTCTCCGGTGCGCCAGCCAGTATCGCCCCCTCCCTATCCAACAGGTCTGCACATACCCGAGTCGTCTCTATATCCAGAGAACCCTCGTCACCCGTCACTACCGTGTGTCTTGTCTTCGTGTGATGCTCTGTCACTGACTCTGGGCGATCCGGCGCACGGTCGAAGATGCTGAGCCCCAAGAACTCCGTGCCCATATTCGCGTCATGGAAGCGAAACGAGCAGATGATGCACGTCATGTCCGTGAACTCGAAACGCGTCTCTCCGAAGCAGAGTCTTTTGTCGCCCTTCGTCCAAAACTTCAGGCCAAGCTCAACCAACTTCAAACCGAGCTCATTGCTACAAGACGCGAACTAGCCGATGCACAACAGCTCGCTCAGCTCTCCGACAGCAGAGAAATCAACGCTCAGGAGCAACTGGAAATGTCTATGTTGGACAAAGAGGTCGCGGAGGAAAAAGCGGAGTTGGCCCAGGCAGAACTGGAAGACGTCAAGGAGAAGTTGGCTCAAATGGAGGTAGAGTTGCAAGTATTGAAGGACAGTGGTGGTAAGTACTTGTGTCGGATGAAATATGCAAGATTGACTGTAGGACAACAACTAGAGAGAAGGGTGAAGAAAACGCAAAGTCTTCGCTAGCATACATTCAGCTTGAGAAGCAAAACCAACGCCTAAAGGAAGCACTCATTCGGTCAGTAGCTATCAACATACCTCCATCTTGTCTCTAATCCCACGTAGTCTCCGAGACATGTCTCAACAGGCCGAACAGGATCAACGCCGGCACATTGTCGAGATGGAGAAGGACATTACGAGCATCGACGGTCTTCAAGGTCTGCTCTAGTCATTCGCTCCTTGTCTACTCTCTCGTTCTGATATAATCAAGGCCAATATGAAACGACCTCATCAAGCTCTCCAATGCCGAAATCCAGATTGATGACCTTAAAGCGCAGCTTGATGACGCTCTCGGAGCAGAAGAAATGTTCGTACAACTTACTGAACGTAATCTCATGCTTGGCGAAAGAATTGAGGAGATGCCCATCACGATCGAGGACCTCGAGGCACTCAAAGAGCTGAATGACGAACTAGAGAAAACCACGTCGAGACGGAGAAGGTCCTGCAAGATGAAATCGGTGTGTATCACGCTATCGCGCGAGTATGTTAGACCTGATTATTACCCACAGACTCGAAGGACACCCAGGTCCGAGAGCATACGCAAAAGATTTCGACCTTGGAAGACGTTTGTCAAGACCTAGAGAACACCATCACTCAGTTCCGAGAGGTTGTGCTGCAGCTCCAAAGGTGATTTCTCACTTGCTGGGGGTCTGGGCACTTGTAACCGTTCCCCTCAGCGATCTCGAGAACATGCGCACCCAAACTTAAACGGCACAGCATGGGTCTGCCACGGCGGCATCGCAGACAGCAGCAATGATGTCCGTCAATCTCAAGCTCCAGTCATCTGCTGCCAAGAATCAAGCCAGGTGTTGAGTTCGAGGTGCGCAAACTGGAAGCAAAGGAAAGCAAGGAGTTGCTCGGCATCGTGCAGGTGACGTCCGAGTCTATCTTGATCATGATAAATTGTCGAGTTTCTGCGGAAATAGCCATACTTGCCGTAACTTTATATTAAGAGCGACAGTGACACGACAAGCTGTTATCTCTTCTTCCAGCGGACAGGGTTGAAGATCGATCTTATCAACACTGTCGTTGGACAAGCTCATGGACTTCCCGAATCTCTCAGCGGAGATGTGTCCGAGACCGTCGTTGGTATTTATGAGGTGCGTTAACTTCTCTTAATCATTGACCACATGCTTGACACGAAATCGTATATGAGAGGTCGTGCTGCCAGTCTCGTGACACTTAGCAAGCGGTTCACTGCAATCCTTCGCCGTTGTGATCCAGCCTCATTCTTGAACATCGGCCGCATTTATCCCGAGGTTGCTCCAATGGAGAAGCGCATCGATATGCACATTGACCTGCTAAGGCGTGACGAATTCCGTGAAATGGAATTCGTGAGTGACATCGTGAAGTGAGTGTTTCGTGCTTCCGAAGCTGTACGCAATTGAATCATTACGTGGCTAGACTGCAGGCGCAATTGGACCATCTCGCCGAGACCTACTTCAGCGGATTCGATCAAGATCTGGGCGAAAGAGAGTTCGGATATGCTCTCTCGCTTGACTTCGATCTCGAAGTGTTCGCCGCTTCGATCGGCCTTACGAAAACATCGGTCGCTGCTATCTTGCATGACGAAGACGTGGTTCTCCAAATGGGCGGATATGATCCGGAATCCGAATTTCGAACCTCTACGGAAGCTCCTTGATCAATGCAAGAGTGCAAAGGTGCCCAAGTCAGTATCCCCTTTTTCCTTTTGGTGGAAAACTGATGTCCACCGACAAGAAAACTTACGAAACGCTTGGAGAACGTTACCCAAGATTCGGCGGCATTCAAAGCACATCTTGCTGGTCAGCTTAAGTCACTGAGCAGCGCTGTCCCCGAGCTCGTCAACTTTGGTATTTCCGTATGTGCAATTCCACGCCGAAAAGTACGACGCTGACCCTATTCTCCCACAGCTCGCTCAACAGGTCATTCCTCACCTTAGTGATGCATCAGCAAACTAACCATGGCACTTCCAGCTTTCCAGACACTCCAGCAACTTCCAGAGCTTTTTCCAGGACTTCCAGGACCTCCAGGACTTCCAGACTTCCAGACTTTTAGGGTGATGAAATAAAGA
>JBBPOC010000907.1:0-12725 GCA_038091235.1 Tylopilus rubrobrunneus | reverse complement strand
GCTCTTCGCGACGACAGCCCCAGAATTACCCTTGACACGCTTGTTGGTGGGCGGTTCCTCGTCATCGACGTCCATATAGCCCTCTTCGTCATCCTCATCGGCCGATTCGGCATCGTCCATGTCCACATCCATGTCCAACTCTGCCCTCTTTCGTTTCACGGCTTGTGCTTTGGCCAGTATCCCTGCACGTGCCTCTATGCTACTTGGATCGTAGCCAGCTTTCTTCAACTCTGTCGAGAGCTCACTGAGCGTCCGAAGACCAGCCGTCCGTGGAAGGCGAGCTTGATTCTTCTTCGACTTTTTGATACTTTGCGAGCGAATCTTGTGTGCGAGCGCTTTTTGTGCTTCGGCTTCTTCGCGCTCATCCTCGGAATCAAACTACCACCAGCAGGGGTCAGAGTGCGGGACGGCAGGAAAATGGGAATATATACCATGTCTTCCTCGCTATCATAGAAGCCTTCTGCTTGGAGTTTTTCCTCCTCACGTTCAAGTGCCTCGAGTTTCTCGGCGATATCGGAATCAATGAAGTCAGCAACGTTCTTGCCATCCAGGATCTCAGGCATAACGTCAAACTTCCACTCATCGTTGGCCAGCAAATAGTTGGCTGTCAAGATCGATCAGTCACTCGCGTGAACAATGGTATGACAAGAACGTACTTTTCAAGTTGACACTAAAGATGCCCTCGCGTTCCTCCTCTTGTTCAATGTCGTAAAGTAGTTGCTTTCTGTTAGGATCGTTCTTGTCGTACTTCTTGCGCTCCTTGATAGAATCAGGAATGAAAGGAGCGCGGACGACCTCGTCCCGGGGCACAGGTTGCGCGACATGGATGCGGTTGATGACCGAGTTGATCTTGCTGCCCTTGAGTTTGGAGTCGACACGGAGGGCCAGGAGAGCATCACAAGCCTTGTTTTTCAGTTCCATGACACCCTCCTCCGAGTAACACGAGACCTGAATGCATCGTACGCTTTCCGAGTCGATGATCTCCTGTACGAGCGTCCGGTTTTCAGGCGTGAGGTCTTCGAGACGCATGACGTCGATTTTGTTGATGACGAGCATCACCGGTTTACCGGTAAAAAGTGGTTTGATCGAGTGAAAGAGTTTACACTTTGAATATATAGTATCAGAGAAAGAATCCGTGAACGACCACTGAAAGCTCACTTGTGCTTCCACTGTATAACCACATTGTTCGCTGAGGTCCATAAAATACAACACGCAGCACTTGAGGTGTGCGAGCGCAGTGATACTCTGCATTTCGATCGTATTCATATCTTCAAGTGGATGATCCAATATACCAGGGGTGTCGATGACTTGCCAACGAAGATACTTGTAATCCAAGTGTCCAACGAACAGTGATTTCGTGGTGAAGGCATATGGCTGGACGTCTACGTCGGCCCGAGTGACCTTGTTGATAAAGGACGATTTTCCAACATTCGGGTAGCCACAGATGATGAGGGTTCGCGTATTGGGATCTATAGTGGGAAGTCGGGAAATATGTTGCCGGACTTGTTCAAGGTAAGCCAGGGGATCTTTTTGTCGCCGCATGATGGTCGCCATCCTGACGACAAAAAATTCGGATCAACGCACGCGCGAAAGTAAACATGGCTCTGAATGACATACCGACCCAGCGCAGCCGTTTTGAGTTGCTTGCAACGGTACAAGCTATCGCCGAATTTGAGCAAACGCACATAGTCTTTGGCGACCTGATCGATTAAGTGTCGAGCAGTTCGAAGCTGACCTAGCGCGAGCTTGTAGTGGTTTTTATCGTAGAGGACGTTCATAAGGGATGCAAGAAAAGGGTGCAGGTCCTAAGCAAGAGAGGGTCTGTCAACTTATCCAGAGGGTATTTGTGAACCTACATCGAGGATCGGGAACTCGGAGAGGATGGCACCCAGCTTTTCGTCAAACGAGTCTTGCGTAAACTTCACCTTGCGCATGTAGAAATTGCGTATGCGGCTGATCTTGAAGTTTTTGTGGATGACCTAGTGCATGGTCGACATTAGCTTTGATCAGTAGAGAAAACAACATCATACGGTCGGTGTTTTTCGCTGCGTCTTGGACAGGACGATGTCCAAGAAATCTGCCGCAGTTGGCACTGGTGCTATTGCCTTCAACCCGCTCGTCGACATCGTGATAAAAAGTGGTTTGGTTGTCCACCAGGTAGCGGTGAGGCTTTGACAGTTTCAAGCTCAAGATGTCCCACGGCTCATGTGATAAGTTTCCGAGTCTTTTTGGTATTCTACAGAATGTGAATGGCTACTAGACAAGGGGCATCCATGAGAGAGCAGGTATCGAAACGAAGGGTAACTAGTAGCGGTAATGCTAAATAGCCGGAAACAGTAAAAAGTACGCAATCGACCATACGGTCATGCAACAATTAGATAGATAAAGAACTATGTTGTGTGAATTCGTTGGCTAGGCAAGACCAGTCCTCGCAATGTGCGAACGAATAATGGCTTCACCAACTGCGTCCCATCAGCCCCAGCATATGGATTCCAAGGGCAAGGACCTACCATTGACAATAATAGCCTGGGTAGCACGAATATCCTGCAGAGTGTAAGCGGGACTTGTTCACGGGATAGGTAAAGATTACACACGAGCATAGAAGTAAAATGCTAGAGAATTTTAGTTAATGTATCAAAATTGCTCCCGTGCGGGTAACTACGCACTGCATACAGCGCTCTACGCCCGATGTCGTTGCGCCTGTGTACCTGGATGAAGTGGGCGCGGAAATATTCCGATACATCAGCAAACGTATTTGGACGATCACCATAAGACGTGATGCTACACGAAAGGGTGTAAGTAAATAGCATGCGAATTCCTAAGAGAGGTTGTCGCGCACTATTTCCGAACTTTGATACCAGCTTCTAGCTTCTTCTTTAGTAGATCAGTCTGCAAGGGTCAAGAATCAGCGGAGAGCAAGTGGGGCACCGCAACTAGCTACCTTGTTGAGCAGGAGTACCAGATGCGAACTCTTCAAAAGTTTGTTGGAACATATTGCTGTAAATAATTGGAGTGAATCGTCGACTCGGTTGGTTCGAGCATCTTCTTCCAGATACTGTATTTGGTCAAGTACAAGGCAGTGCAATCAGCGTGAGCCACACAGGAACAAATAAGGAGATAAATACCTGATCAAATGCACTAATGGGTGCCAAGAAGATGATCGCCGTGGCTGTAAGTAGCAAAACAAGATGAGGGCTGGGTCACGGGCGTAGCGACAATGCTATGCTGTTGCCACTGGGTGGAGCATAGATTGCCACAGAACGGAATGGAACAACGTACCGTCATCGAAATAGGGTACCCATGCATGTCTCTGGTAACCAAATTTGAAAATAAGGTGCCATCAAAACCATGACAATAGCTTGACTTGCCTGACCACGCTTGAAGTACGAGACATGTTAAAACCTAGTCATGTAGCTCGATAACAAGGTATCTTTACTTACTGCGCCGCCAACATCGTACATGAGCCAGTTGTATCGGGAACCACAGAGCTCGACATCGAAAGAATGCTCGGAAACACCCAACGTTTGTAAACGAACATTGAGCAAGTCGGCTGTGGGAATTTGATCAGTGGATGTGCAGTTGTTGCCAAGGAACAGGCTTTTACCTGTGGTCGGTAAATAATCTGGTTGCGCGATTCGCTTCACGCTATCCAAGAAACTGAGACATATATTCAGATGACGCCAGTATGATAATAGGCATAACTCACAATGGCGCTGATTCGTCTAGTCGTATTCTGCGGTTATTCAACAATATCCGAACGGCGGGGTGTTTCCAGAGTTCGTCGACTTCATCTTGGGAGGCGTTGAGTGTCCGTGAGGCGAGGTTTGTTACGTGAGCAACAGCCGGGGCTGGGCCACCGGTTGCGGGGACCGCCCTACTGCGGTTTGGAGATAGTGGGGTGACGAGGGCTTGCCAACCGGCTCTGACATAGACGCCTGTGCGCCCGCCGGTAACAGATATCCCGCCATTCAACTCCGATGCGAGGGAGTCCTCCATGGCGATAAGGGCGACTAGTTTCGAGCGCAGGTGAGATACCTCGCCGCCAACGTCGCCGAGAGGGGCGAGGGCATGTGCAACGGCCTGTCCTTCGGTGGAATCATCGGAGCCAACGTTCGCGAGTTCGTGATCGAGTTCGTCGAGGATCATGCGCACAGCCTTGATGATGTTGAAGTAGACGACGGGTCGCCAGTGGGGACGTTCGTGTTCGAGCGTCTGGTGAGCATAGTACAGCTGGAATTGCTTCTGTAAAGTGGACTTGCCAGACTCGGCTTGGCCGAGGAGCATCACTGGAGGGTGGGCCGGGTGAGGTGCATATGCCGCGAGGAGGGTACATGGAAGGGTGTACCTTTGACCTGTTTGCGCTGTGCATCCTTGATTCGAGACCATTCGCGCTACGATATGTGTGTGAGGAGAGGAGAAGACGAAGAGTGATATGGGAAACGCCCACCCTGAGCTCGTCATCGATTTTCTGGCTGGTTCGGGCGGCTTCTTCGTCATAGAAACGAGACGCCTTGGAGGTACCGCCGACGGACTGGAGGAGGATTGGCTCAGAGGTGGAGTAGGAATGACCAACACGCTTGCTCATGTCGGTCTGATGGTGAAGGCACGAGCGAAACGTCTTAATTACATTCCCGACGAGGAGAGTCCCACGTATGTACTGGCGGGGCAAAGAAGCTGATCAGGTCGTACTGCCATCAAACAAGTCTACATTTTAGGGAATACTTCGCAACTGCCACGCTGGTCCCTGAACAGCCTCAAAATTAGGCTGTGTACACAACGAAGTAGATCTAGACAACGCAGTCGCCTAACCACTTCAAAGGATGTATCTTGACCTCAAAAGGTCCAATTTTGGTGCCTAGTTTGGGCAAACAGTCAAAGTGGAATGATGATGGCCACACTGTTGCTGTGTAGTACAGGTTTAACAGCCCAAGATCCGTTTCGTAACTCATTTACCTAGAATCCATTCCATTAGTCATCCCACCGGCGCCACCAGGTACTACAGCGACCTGGTCGGTTGATCACCACGCCCAGATTCAGGGGATGCCCTTTGCTGCGGCGGTTCCGAGCTCTTGGAGGCTCCACGTTTCAAGTCCCTGCACGTCATCAGTACTTATACTTGGCTGACATATCTGCCCGTCCCCTCGCATGTTCTCTTGTGCGAGCGCGCGATCAATCGGAGATCTACCGAACACGCTGATCGTCAACACGGCGTGGCGGGACTCCGCAAACGTGGGCGTTTGATAAAATAAAACCTGTTTTACCATTCATGGTCTGTTCACAGACCAAGGAACCTGGTGAAAATAACCCGATTTCCAAACATGCCAGAATTTCGCGTTCGAACCCAGCGCATCACACCTCTGGCTTTTTGCAAGGCTTGTGTTGTGTGTTGCGAGCGCTTGAAACCAAGATGAAACATGTAAATGAAGAGCCTGCCGGCGTGTAAGCCATCTGCAGCGATTTAACAGGCCGTGCCTGGTACAGTTCGTTTTAGTTTCGTTCTCAGTTGATCGATCCACGTACATCCTCCATGGAGTTGCATTGCAAGAAGGTTAACGTGGCAGGTCAGGCCTTCAGGACCCAGCGCTTGGACACTTGAGTGAAGACCTGCGGGTTTGTCCGACCGAAGGGGCATACTTCAGACCAAGCCTTTGGCAGATTTTTGAAAGACCGTTGTTCAACGTTCCTGGACGTGATGGAAAGCGACAGGCACAATTGAGCTCGCCATCGGTTACTTGGTCGGACTCGAAATTATTGACAGTGACACGTACCAAGCTTGCTCCTAAACATTCGATTCCATCATGCAAACCCGCACCGTGAAGAGTTGTCTGAGTCACTGAGAGAGTTCATCAGATACTAGTATTGTACATACCAGTAGTGGCGGGTCTTCAATTCGACGTCGCTTACTGATTCACTTGTGACAAACATACCACTTTCCGACGGAACAACAAAAGCTGAGAGATGGTTACAGCAGCCCAAACTGACAAACACCTCCTATGGCACCCACGGCGGCAGCACAAGTTCATCGTCGGTGGAGGTTCTCAGATGTCACTGTACGAATGGGCAGCAGAGCGCTCAGAGATACGCCATCTAAGCTCTCAAAATGACCTCTCTTTCATGAAGGCGAGCACCTGCCACTGGTGACGGTCTGCGACCAGGGTTATTGACGCATTTCGCGGCTAGTGCTTCGCATGGTCTCCAGATCCCTCCTTTGATGACCTTTTCGCGATCGGACTCACTTCCGGACGCGTTGATCTCATTCGCCTCGAAGCGACCAAGGTGGCTCGGAACGGCGTCCTCTCCAGCGGGCCTGTGGTTTCTCTTGCCGTGCGCAACTCGCGGTCGTGTAATGCGTTGGCTTTCTGCGAGGCTGATCCAAACTACCTTGCAGTCGGCCTCGACAAAGTTCGCGGAGACGCTAGTCTCACCGTCTGGGACGTACAGTCCTGCATTCCCGCTTTATCGTTTGCCAACGGTGCCCCATCCGACGAGGCGACGGTAACTCGACCGCACCCTCGAATAGCCAGAGCAGATTTCGGCACGCGGGCCGACTCACGCGTTCTACAGCAGCACGCTCAGACCGAGGTGGTTTCAGCGTTGGCGTTCCTGCCACAGTCGACCCATCTACTGCTGGCTGGTATATCCGCCCGATGGCTACGTCTATTTGACCTGCGCACGCCATCACCTCCCACGACAAACGTGGCCAGCAAGGTGTCGGGAATAGCCACCAACCCTATGGATGCGAACCAGATCGCGTGTTGTGGCGATGCGACGGTGACCATCTGGGATGTACGCAAGCTATCCAATCCTCTCCTCACTTTTTCCGAAAAAGAGGCCGCAGCTGATGGTGCACGACCCCGCCCTGGTTCCGTCATACATCACATCGAGTTCTCAAGCACGCGCAGAGGCCAGATCGCGATGTTGGAAAAAGACGCCACGTACGTGCGATTCTGGGATCTCCAGCACGCTCAGGCTGCGGATGGATCGTCCGACGGAGATCGATCGAGGGATTCATCGCATTCGTGGGTACCTCGGAAATCCTGGACCAATTTGCCTTGGGCTACGCCCGCAGCTGGCATCAAGCAAACATCATCCGAATTGCAAGAGCCTTCTGTACTCGTCCTCACCGATACTCGCAAAAGTGAGCCATGCCGCATGTCCTCGGAGGCGAGTTATGGCCCCTTACTGATATGTCAAACACAGCGAAACGTTTCAGTCGGCCACTTGCGTCCTTTACGCTCGTGCCTCATGCGCGTCCTTTTGCGTTGACATCAGAGATCATGGTTGTCAATAAAGATGGGGATTTGGAGCTGTATGCGGTGCATGATACGCCGAAACAAATGGCTTGGAGCGCTCGGGGAGATCTCGCGTTCGGCGTCGGACGATCTCACAAACTAATTCCCGGGTTCCAGGGTAGGGAAGTCACCTCACAGCCTTGGGATGTCTCCAAGACTACCGATGATCCATTGACGTGGGGTGGCCGCCCCAAAGGGGGCGATCCAGAATTCGCAGATGGCAGACGGAATGGCGACGAATCTCTGTGTGGCGCTCAAGAGGGTTTGAGCAGTGGGAAGCCGACCAAGTCACGGACGTTCAGTCCGGCATCATTTCGTCACTACCCTTTGGAGTTATCGACGCCACGAGGTGACCTATCCACACCAGCAGAACGAAAGCTCGATCAGACGAGCCGGCGTGCAACGACCAACGAAGAGGCGAAAAGGAAATCGCTACGTGTACAGGTCGACAAGCCGACATCATTCAAGAGCAAGAGACACCCCCAGCGTGCAGTGTATCAAATCATCGAAGACGACATCTCGATGGTGATGAGACACAGGGTAACGCGCGGCTATGGAATCAGGAGTGTATGACGCCATCCGCTATCCAACGGTAGCAAATGTCTCATTTACCTTGACAGGTTTCTCATAATGCCGATATAATGCAAGATGATCTCTATCTGTCAGGTACATTGACCACGCTCTGGAGATGGATGTGTCGTATGTCGGACCAACCAGTGCATCAACAAGTGTACTTATCCGCGCACTTTACCAGACTCGAGAGAAATCGCGTGCATTCCCACGTCAAGACTTCATGGATATGATTTCTCAAACCAGGGGCTGATGGGAATCTGGGAGGGCTTCCAAGCACTGCCCCAATCTTCTGAGCCCCGGGATTCTGTGAGCCAGCTATCGGACTTACCTGCGGCGCAGTCTGCGTTCGATTCAAGCTCTGTGTCGTCCAGTCTAAACTTGCCATCTGCCTTTTCTTTCGAGGATCTGTCGTACGGGGACTTTAGTGCTGCGATTACTGCGGTACTATCTCGACAGGGCGAGGAGAAGACGTCTTGGTCGCCAGCATTGCGGACGAATCAACCGGCACAGCGAGAGTTGGCACTTCAATTGTGTGGGTGGTACCTGAGGGGCGATGAGCTCTCAGAAGCTATCAAAAAGTACGCCATCATGCCGCTCGTCGTTTGACTCGTCTAAGCGACAGACAGATGGGAGAAGGATGACCAGCAATCCCGCGCTGCCTGTTGGCTCGTATTCACGAGGCAGTACACCAGGGCACTCGGGCTGCTCATGCGTAGTAAAGGTGTGCCCTCTATCTGTGACGGTGATCGAATCCCGCACCTGATCATACCTCAACTAAGACGAGATGCATCACCTCATGACCGGGACGCTCGCCGCACTCATTCCGGGGGGCACCATAAGCAGCGAGTTGCGCGATCATACTGAAAGATTGATTGTTCGACTTCAAGATCCGTATTTCCGGGCTATGTTGACCCAATTGACGTCGAAAGACTGGTCCGAGGTGCTCGAAGAGGAGGCGCTGCCTCTTCGAGAACGTCTCTCCATCGCCTTTCAGTTCCTGGAAGATAGGGCTTTGTCGCTGTACCTCCATCGCACCGCTGAAAGGGCATCTGCCAAAGGCGACATTGAAGGTCTCATCATCACCGGGCTCACCTCGGGCGGGATCGACATTT
This sequence comes from Tylopilus rubrobrunneus, assembly GCA_038091235.1. NCBI lineage: Eukaryota > Fungi > Basidiomycota > Agaricomycetes > Boletales > Boletaceae > Tylopilus > Tylopilus rubrobrunneus. The sequence continues at coordinate 3,748 of JBBPOC010000907.1, read as the reverse complement.
TACAGAACTACGTGGACCGCACGGGGGATATCCAGACGGCAGCCATCCTCTCCTCCTATGTCTGCCCCGCCAAGTTTTCGGATGCAAGGGCTGAGCGATGGCTGGAGGCGTACCGGGACTTGCTCGACGGGTTTCGGCTCTTCCACCACAGGGTCAGCTTCGACATCGAGCGCGGTGAAATCCTTCAAGAGGCGGTGCAGAACGGGGACCTGCCACCCTTCGAATGGGCACCGAAGCACGTCCTCATACGGTGCAACTATTGCTCCAAACCGATGCATCCGTCGGCCGCAGACGCGGCGAGCAAGAGTCGGGTGAGTTCGACGTGCGAGGACGCTGGGTACATTTTACTGAACGCGCACCGTCGGTAGCCTACAGCGTGCCCGAATTGTCATCGCGCGCTGCCGCGTTGTTCCGTGTGTTTGATGACACTGAGCATGACGCCCGACATAAATCGGAATGCCGAGCTGTTGAACACGCAGGTCGGGTTCAAAGGTACGAGTGTAGCACGTCCAACGCTATCGTCGTTGACATTGTGGCACAAACAGATACGATCGAAGACGCCATCGTCATTTGTCAGACGTGTAGGCATGGCGGGCACGCGTCGCACATCCTCGACTGGTTTTTCGGTGAGGAAGGCAGTCGTGCGCGTGGCGTATGTCCGATTGCGGATTGTGATTGTCGTTGTGGAGACGAGTTCTGATTCAATAGTCTACGTTTACATACTACTGGTCCTTTGTGTGGAAGCGGTAGTAAAGCGGTAACTGATCGAACTCGAACATGTAGCTTTCACCACTATCTAGAAGACCATCATTGCTCCCCGCAGAGAGCATAGCGCTGCTAGCGAAAGCGAAGCTCTTGGTTCTGTGCCGGGTGATAATGACTCATTCCCAGAAGGACGAGGGACAAGAGTGATAAGGAATCCGGCAGCGTTTGAAGAAAAAGAGTGTTTGGTTCACGTTCGGTTTGTCATTGACAATGTTTGGCGTTGTGATGTCGATCGGTAAAGTCCGGCCCGTGAAGCTTGTCATGCAAGGAACATTTGAACAAGGCCTTTGTGTCCTACATGGATACTTTTCCAAATGCGCGTCTTTCAAGCTGTCGTCCTACGAGGTATATATTGGCTCGCTCATAGAACTATAAAGCCCCAGCGTTCTGGGATGGATATGCATCATAACCCCACCGAGCCACCCTGATACCACGCAGGCCTACCATTTGCTGATCCAGCAAATCCGTCTCGAGAACGCAGGGTGAGTTGGCCATTTGACATGGAATAACGCGTAACGCGTCTTAGTATGGGTCCCACAGTAACTAACTCCATGTTTGCCTTTCAAGCAGCTATTGTGCTACAGATAACGCGTGCATTTCAGTCTCTAAAAACCCTCCGTGCAGAATGTCCCATATCGCTTGTTACTATTGTAACGACCGCGTCCCACCCGACGATTACGACACCCATTTGAAGCACGAACATCCCACCCCGACTGTACCAGACATGTGCAACGCCAAAATAAACCATGACCTTTTTCGTGCCGTGTGTCATCAACGACGAGAGATGTTGGAGAAGATTCATGGCAGTGGCATCGACCAGATCAGTATCAGCTCGATGCTTTTGGCGCGCCATGTACATGACGGGGTTGGTGCTGACCAAAGGACGCGGTGCGTCACCGCGGACGACGTGGCCGCTTTCCGTATCGACCGCTCCGACGAGCCTTGGATGGCTGCTCAATCGCTCCGAGAGTCAATCAAGCACGACATCCAGGAATTCCTGAAAGGGTTTCAGGGTCTTCGAAAGCGCGCACGGGAAAAGTGCATCGACCTCGTCCGGAAGCTGCCCGTCTTTGCTGTGAGTGTTCGTTGCTCGCATCGTCGCTGGTGTTCATTTTCGTCTAGTGTTTGGGCGCCCATGTTTTTACACACTTGGTATTATGCGCAGGCGATCACAGGTGCGGATCTGGCTTTGATACCATTTTCCTCGAGGGACCTTATTTTCTTTGATGGAAGCTTGTTAGATTCGTTCATATCCCTGACGCAGGAATGGATCAAACAACCAGCGGAATGGTGTTTGATCAACTACCGGTCTATCAAAACAGAGCTCCTCGCCTTTCTCAAGCTGGTGATGCATTCATTCCGACTGTCTTGTTTTTGCCTTTCTGATCGCGACCACAGACTCAGGTTCGGCACCATCGCTGTGATCAACAGCGCCTGGATGACCCAACAGTCTATTACTTGGATATCCACAGTTTGGCTGCATTGGTCCTCATGTATTCCACCGAGCAGAGTGGCATGCAGATATTCTACGATTCAAGCGATGAACAGACACAAGCGATCTTGGATTTGCTACAAGAGGTGAGACTATCTGACCAACCGCTTGATAAAGTTGACGACAGACGCAGCTGATTGATCTAAAATCCGATCGCCTCAGCGGGTGGCACAAACGCCGATTCCTAGACGTGATAGTGAGGTTATGTAGGAAGCCTCATCTATATCCTCGATCATTAAATATCAATGGAGTCGATCAAGTCTTTACTGCTCGCGACCAAGGTGCCTTTGGTACAGTATTTTATGGGGTGTTGTCTGGGAGAATTGTTGCGTTAAAGGAACTGCGGCCAACAGGCCGCACGGCCGGTGATTATTTAAAGGTCGAACATTTATTGCTCGAGGGAACGGACTGCTGATATTTCAATGTAAACAGGAGTTTTGCCAAGAGGCTGTCATATGGAGAAACGTACGCCACAGGAACTGCCTTCCATTCTACGGTGTCACCACCCTCACGGCTGATGGGATTTCGAGAGCTTGCACGGTTTCTCCGTGGATGCCGAATAACTTGAAAGATTACTTGTCTCTCAACCCGGACACACCACGTTTGCCGTTGGTCCGTTGGCTTGGCCCCCATACAATGCATAGCAACTGATCTTTGAGCAGCTGTTTGACATTACAAGTGGGTTGGACTACTTGCATGCTATGCAACCCACCGTCGTCCATGGAGATCTCCAGACTGTAAGTACCAACCCCCTGCGATCTGAGCACATGTTCATGTCGCTGGTACAGACCAGCATCTCCGTCACCGCCTCAGGGCGTGCATGCCTCTCGGATTTCGGTCTTGCCGTCGCTCATGATACGCCGGTGTCCGTGTCAACGATCTTCCACAACCCTTATGAAACTGGGAAGTACACCGCGCCAGAGCTCATCTTGGCCCAGGACCACCCAAATAGCGCGGCTTTCCTCGCGCTGCTGGATCGACGACGATGCGACATGTTTGCCTTGGGTTGCGTTGCGTACGAGGTAACCGACTGCCTGTTCCTCGTCATTGACGACCGGTTGACCCTCCACCCCCTGCAGATATGCACAGGTGAGCCACCCATCACGAGCGACTCGGCCTTGCGCACCCTGCTGTTGCTGTGCGGATGCAGACCGGCGCGGCCGAACGAGTCGCGGGTCTGCGCGCTAGGATTGGACCTGGACGTGTGGATGTGGATCGTGAGCCTCTGGGGACATCATCCCGAAGCGCGGCTCGTGGCGTCGTCGGCAAGGGACTTTTTACGGTTCAAGATGTCGCTCGCGCGGCAGGGAGTGTCGGAATGGTCGGACGACGGCGAGTGGGATACTGGATTCCTGAGTTCGGCGTCGGTCGATGAGCGTTAGTTCGCCACGCGCATGTCACCGTGGACACCGTCGGCCCGCCCGTCAGGCGTTCGTGTTTTCGCTCGCATTTCATTTCTCTAGTACAGGAACCTTTCTTTGAGCATGTACT
>JBBPOC010000906.1:0-12725 GCA_038091235.1 Tylopilus rubrobrunneus | reverse complement strand
CTCTCAGAGGCGGATTCTGCGAAAGCGGCAGGTGTCCGCGGACCCGCAGGCAAGGTTGGTTTTTCTTTTGGTAGTTTGCGGACTGCCTTGGAAGTAGTACTTCCCATGTCAAGCGGTGACGGGACACATCAAGGTCTGAAGAGCAATATTTATTGTCTAATACTTTACGGCCATGTTTTACAGCCATCCACTATGTACTTGTACACGGTCACAAAAAGTCGACCTAGCCTAGTGAAGAATAGAAAATGAGGATAGTAACATTCCAGCATTGGCCAAGATTCGTAACTTGTCCGGTTTGATGCCAAAAAGGAGCGTGAGGAAGCATCAGGAACATGGGTATCAACTGAAGGAATGGAGGTGGAGGGTCTTGGCAACGACCTGGACTATATTGGACAGAACGATAGACAACAGAAGGAATAATTTCATTCAATGTGCGAACCGAGCAGCGTCGTAAACGGTGTTCGTGGCGGATAAATCATTTTAATTGAATGTACCCATGTTAGTCGGCGGTGTCTGCTGGTATACTTGATACACAGCATACGGCGGATATACCTGGGGGATAGTCTGGCTGTTGTATGTGGCCTGACCCATCCCAAGAACACCACTGGGTTGCGTAACGCCAGGAGACTGAGGACCGAAAGGAATGGTGGAAACGGGTGTCTGTACTATAGAAGTTGTAGCAGGTACAGTCCCGTTACGACGAACCGTTGTGCGAGGGCTGCTAATGTCTGGCGAACGGAGGGCAAATGGGTTGAATGGGTCGGACGAGGGGGAAAACGCGGATGGGGGGTTCGAAGAGCGGGGACGGGCGGGTGCGTTACTTTGACCAAACGAGGGATCGATCTGCAACTGAGGTGGCCCGGATTGGGGGTTCTGACCACCCATTTGCAATGCAGCCATCATAGAGGCCAGACCCTGATCATTTGACGGATATCCAGAAGGGAGCCCAGGGACACCATATGAATTATGAGATTGACCCTTTTTACCAGGCGGACCGTTGTTGGTGTATGTGGGTTGATAATTGGGGATGGGTAAGCCAACTTCTTCGATTAGACGACGGTATGCTTGGGTGGCGATCACCTTCAGTTCGATCAACACGCGTTTCGTGGCCTCAATGAAGTTCGGTTTGTCGACAGGGTCAAGGAAGGGACTTGTCAAGATTTTGTGTACAACAGCAACACCGTTGACTTGGTCTCCCAGGACATCGGTTAGCACGTGATCACCAGGTGAGGTGAACAGTGCCTGCACAATTTGGCGCGACGCCTCAGGTTCGATCTTTTGGTTGACAATTCGAAGGACGGTAAGTGACGCTAGTTTGTGCGTGCAGAGATGCGACAGGTGAGGAGTAAACCGTGGGGCAAGTAAGCTGTATCTTGATGGGAACGAGGACGTATCCAACAACCATGTTAGGAGTAACGCGCCGTTTGGGTTGGTGGCAAGGGGAATCGAGTTGAGAACCACGGCTGTAGCAATCCGCCGTTGCTGACTGATACTGATGTGAGGGCTCTCAAGGCATGCCCTCATACTTCTCGCTCCGAAACGGCCTTGTGCAATTTCCCACATACGATCGACCATGGCATCGAAAATGAAGTCATTCGCAGGTGCACCGAAGCGCAAGCAGCATCTGACAAACTGGTCAAGGATGAGGGTGGATCATCAACAAGCGACTCACTGCACAACATAGTTCCCAAACTGATCAAGGAGTAAGGGAGGTGCGTAAGCCCTCAGATTTTGCACAATGAGTGCAACTTCCTCAGGGGTTTGCACGCACTCGATGATCTTCTGTGCAGCCCATGTTCCGTTCTTGTGAATGCCAATCATACCCAGGTGAGGTGTGATTCGTTCCAGCATCGCAAACCTTGGACCCGCGGTGCATTTCTCAAACAGCTTTTGGACAACCTGGGTGCTGTTTTCAGAGGAAACGCATAACACTGTTTGATACAGGTGATACCGACCGTATTTCCAAGCCAGTCAGAAGCCAAATCAACAATTTCCCCATCAAGGAAGTCCCCTGCAACCTGATCGGTTTCGTCGACGGACATCGTACCGGAATCAAGTCGCTTGCGGAGCTCGCGAAGTTTGGAAGCATCCCATCGCCTATTATTTGGCCTCTCAGAGACGAGCGGTATTGTGGTGTAGTACATCGTAGGAGGCCGGAATTCTAATCAAAGGATAAGGAGCAGCTTGTACAAGGCACGCAGTTGACTCACCGGAAAGGGCCTGGATGTCCATCTCTGCATCGGTACTTCCCTTGCTAAGCTCCCGCATGATCATTTGTTGTTCCGTCACGGAGGGGGTCCACCCGGCAGGCTTTGCAAGCCCATCAGAGGCATAAGCTATGTTATGCATGCCCGAGCCAATCATGCTGAGGAGCAAGTTCGAACGATAATTTTCGACTGTCCCTCCAAGAACCTGTTGGTCAGCGGGGATCGTTGAAGCACCTTTGACGCTTCGCAGCGCATGAATAGTTGCACCGACACTCAAATCACCAATACCCTGTACCGCGACGCTAGGGCTGTCATCCTGTGCGCCATTGCCTTCTTGGCCATTCTTGACTGGGACCTTGGCAAACCCAATGCGAATGGCTCCAACGTCACTACCAAGCACATCCCGACCATTCAATGCCTTCCTCGCACGAACGGCATCATCGAGGCGTTCAAAATTGACTACAGAACGTCAATAAGCTATTCACTTTCTGTATCAAAAGGGATGACTAACTGAATCCACAATTCTTGTGTGTCAGGACACGGGCAGACTCGATCGGCCCGTAGGGACTAAAGACATTGAGAATCGTGGCGGGAGTCGTGGTACTGGGAATGGAGCCGATCCATAGTGCACGAGTGGGAGTGGACTGCAGCTGAGCGTCCAAGCCCCCTAAGCCAGGACTAGCACTTTTATTCATGCTGTTGGGAGAGGTTGCACCGGAATTCGTGATAGTCGTGCCTTTCGCAGGTGCAACCGGCGCGCTGTCCGCTTTCCCAAACCCAACTCGTACCGTCTGTCCGTTGGGCATGCCAATGTTGCCACCGAGGCGGTTCAAGACATCATCTTTTGCGCGAATAGCATCCCCTTGGTCGACAAAATTGACAAAACCGCACTCCTGTATCCAGCGGTGAGTGTTATTCTCAGAGCACTAGGCATTGAACAGACCTTCTCAGGCAACAACCTCAGACTCTCAATGGCACCGTAGGGAGCAAAGACGTGGATAAGCTGTTCGCTGGTTACCGCACTGTCCAGGTTTCCGATCCACAGCGACCGCGTAGGTGCCTGTATCTGCGAATTGTTGTTCGCCTCGGATTTGGGTGAGACGGCCCTCCCTTGAGAATTAGGGGCAACGAGGTAAGCCGATGCGCGGCTGACCTCCCCATTGGGGAAATGGACAGAAGACGAGGATGTATTGCGAGACGCTAGTTTGGCATCCGACTTCAGAATGCTGGTAGGGTTGGCAAGGTTCATGAGACTGCTTGTAGTAGGGGTGAGGTCGGTCAAGTATGGGGTCTGAATCTCGCTCGTCGTACGACGCTGGAGAGAACGAGTTGGATCATCGAGAGTGCCGACGGATATAGCGCGCGGACGTGAGGATAGTGCGCTACCAGGAGAGAGGTGATCGGCCTGCTTGAATCCTTTGGCAACATAAGACGAATGCAAGAGATTTGCGTCCGAGAGAGAGCCATCATACGAGCTGAGTCGCTGGCGCCCATACAACTGCTGACTCTCATAATTTTCAAAGTATTCCTCTTCGTCTTCACCGCTCGGCGTAGCCAACAATGAGGCGGCACCAGAGGAACGCGCACGATAGGGGTTTGATACAGTACTTGCACGCAAGCGGGGTGGGTTTGCCAAGTTTCCTGCAATCGCCGCTTGAGCCTGGGTACGTAATTCGGAGATTGTGGCCGCTGGTGGTGGACGATGACCGTCATCTAAGCCAAGGTAGTCGAGAGTGTGCACATCAAAGTCCTCAGCCGAATCCGCGGAAGTCACAGAGCGCAGCTCGTCCAGGACGGAAAACGATGAACCAGAAGGATTCGTGGACGATAACCAAGACGAGGAGAAGATGGAGGGACCGAATGCGTTCGTCAAACCAGAAGATGGCAAGGTCAGAGAACCAGACCTAAGGCGGCTGTGGCGCTCGATGGCACCTACGGGCGTACTGGCTGTCGTGGCAGGAATGACAGAGGTGGCCGAATGACGAAGACCAGGACGCGACGGCACGACAAGGCTGGGAGGGGTGTTGGCATTTTGCCGCTGTTGGGCTTGTTCTGTAAATGACTCGGTAGAAGGTGTCGTACTGCCCAAGGTATTAGAGGCAGCAGCAAATCGTTGAGCCGCGAGGTGGACATCGGAAGGGAGAGTACCGGCCCTGGCCCTTCTGAAACCGGGAGGATAGGCTGATGTAGGAGCAATGTCGCCATCGCCCTGGGATGACACATTGGATGTCAAGTCGTTCGGGGGGGACCCAGAAGGTGCAAGAGCGCGCAGCGCAGGTGGCCTATATCTTCCTAGACGTTCTTCCGCTTGGATCTCCCTAGCCCTGTAATGTGGTCATCAACTGGACCAAGGATGGCGAAAAGGATGCTCACCTCTTTGCGAAGGCTGCAGAGGGAGCGGGTGGTGGCGTTTTGCCCGAGGAAACTCTTGAATAGGAGCCATTGTTGTCAGAAGCAGATAAAGACATTATAGGACTTGTTTTCGTGTGCAATTAGAGATTACCGTTGGGTTGTGGAGGGAGATTACTGGACGCCCGTCCGCTTTTTCGTGCAGTGGGTGGAATAGAGCAAAAGCCAAGCTGGAGACCAGATGGATGGATTTTGGGGGGTCGTGTCTTGTGCGGAAATTGACGGTGAAGATGTGCAAAAGAATTAGCTTTGGCCTTGCCGAGAATGAAGTAAAAAGGCGAGTAAAGCAAGGATATGAGATGGAGGATGTCCACCGAGCAGTACTTTAAGAGAGCTACCTGGACCAGAGAAATATGGAGAACTAATAAGATGGTAGAAACTTCGTGGTTGGGAACAAACCACGGACGAGAAATTCCAAGCGGGTCTTTTCATACTCCGCTACTAGTCACCTTGAGCTCTTTCCCAACCGTCTTACCTCCTCGGGTGTACTCGGTCTGTCTGGAGATTGTTCGGTCATGTAGAATGCTCTGTAATATACGGCCATGTACCATACATGCCATTAAGTAGCCCAGGAAATGGCCAGAAAAGGGATACAATATTGCACTGCTCAAAGCCGAGTGGGGATCATAGAATACTCGAGGTATCGAAAAAAAAAGAAAATGCAGTTTCTAGAAAGTATGAAACGTGAGCCAATAGAACGAAATTAAGCTTCAATAAGGCGGTGTTCAAACCATGGTCCAGGGTCAAGAATGTCGAGGTCCCTTTGCTCTCGGCGGCGCAGCGCGAGATCGTGCAGCAACTGCATCGGCAACTCTCCTTGACCGCCGTAATGGCCGTTCTCCAGGGGAACTAGTCTTGGCCGTAGCGTCTGCTTTCCCCCCGCTGCCAGCCGTCCCATCTTCCTCCGTTTCCCAGTCTGGGTGAACACAGAGTGCACGAAATATCTCTTGCTCGGTGGGACTGAGTGGTACTTCTGGCACGGCAACTGCCACCTCAGTCGACGTCGATGGGTGCAGGGCGGCTAGAGCAAGATTGACCGAGGGTGGAATGGCCAGCAAAGGCTCTTCAACCAGTCCGGCCTCAGTAGAAGGTTCCCAGACGTCTTCTTTCTCCAACTTTCCATGGTCAAGCTGTGGCCCGTCCAATGGATTCCCGGTTCTTGGCGAAGAAAGCGAGGCATTGAAGGATGGCCCGAACTGATTCAGTAGCCTCCCTGACGTGCTCTTCTGGTAGAAATCTTGTAGAGCGGTAGGAAAACGCATCACCAGGTCGTCGGAGAGAAAAATACTCTCCATTCCATCGGGTAAGCCATGGGCATACATGCGAGCGACACAGAGAGGGGCCCAGATTCCGTCGATAGACAAGGAGGCGTGACACACGGTAACACAAGCATTAGGAAGCGGCGATGGGGGGGGCAGAGAGAGATGAGCTAGGATCGTGCTGAGGTTCACGAAATCTGTGTCAATGCGTCTCAGGAAAAGGTTGGCACCGAGCATAGTCTGATATACAGAAATGCCTACAAATACGCCGGGATGAACATTTCTGTCACGAGAGAACATATATACACTACATACCTTCTACTTGGGTGGCACGAATGTCAGGGGTGCATGGACGACACGTGCGGACAACCACAACGTCTGAAGCCGCAACAGATGGAGATTGGGATGGGCGAACCTGGCACTCGGTGTGACAATTTCCTCTCTCTTTGACCAGTGCGCTCGAGATGTCCACGTTATCTTGCTTAGATTCGATGGACAGTGAGGAAGCGGCTTCGACTATGGCGGGTTGTGGGAGCATTCTCGCCCCACTAGCCCATCCATCCTCAAACTCATGAGGGTGTACGCTATCCGGGCCAAGCAACTCAGCATCTTGCCAAGTCAGCGAGCAACCTCCCCTATTGATCCCAGTTGGCAACGAGGGTAGAGAAGGTGATGTGGGTAGCGTGAACGGCAAAAGTGGGGAGTGGGAAGTAAAAGAACCCACACCCGACTCCGAAATAGGAGAGGATGAATGATAGGACGAGGGTGCGAACGGGGAGTACGGCGAGACTGGAAATCCATGCATGAGTGTTCGAAAGGAGGGGGAGCATTCATGTTCGTCCGGTTCCATTTTTACAATGGGCAAATCTTGTTGATCTTCTGGAGTACCAGTCCAACCACCTTCGAATTCCCATTCCCACAGCTCGAGAGCATCAAATTTGAGGTCGTCCGTTGTCGGCAGCTTGACGGTGGCTGATGACACAGTTGTCGGTGCACAATCGAGGTCTTCCCAAGCATCCAGCATGTCACGGATGTCGGTGGGCTCGTGTTTGAATGGCTGAAGATCATCAGTGGACTCGACCTTAACTCGAGGTGCGGGGGCTGGCGACGGGGCAGAGAGGGAGGATGTATCCCAGTCAACATCCGAGTCAAAGTCAAGGTCGAAATCGTCATGGTCCGAGTCGGGAGGGGGGGACGCGCTCCAGGGAACAGAGGGCGAACGCCTCCTCTCGTCCGCTACCGCATATTGGTGAGCGGGAAATGATGGCGAGCGAGGACGCTCATCACAGGTCGGTGTATAACATGGTACGGAGATGGATCGGCGAGGGTAAGGAGGGAGACTCCACGGCGCCTCGGGCTGGTCAAGGCGCATGTCAGCGTCATCACTGTCATGAGCGCCAGTATCATCATCAGAGGAAGAGCCAGTCACATCGCCCGACAGGTCAATGACCTCCCTCGGTTGAGATGCGGCGGCGGGCGTTGGCGGGCGAGGCAGAGACGGCCGGAGTCGGAGAGTGAGCTTCACCTTGGGGGGGCGCTCATCGTCACTGGAATCGGCGTTCATCTCACCATATCCGCTGTCAATCGCAGGACTCTGACTGTGTCGTCCACCACTGGATCTTTCTTGAGATCCGTCGGAATCCCCTCGGCAACCTCTCCTCACTCTCTTTCTCTTCTCTCCACACTGCGCCTCATCACGGTTGGTGTTCTTCTTCGGACTTGGCTGTGATTCATCGTCGTGGTTTCCCGCAAGTTTCTTTCCCTCCTTGCCATACTCGCACAGACGAATTCCAGCACGTGCAAAAGGGCACGAGACACCTACTGCCTTGGAGAGGTACCACACCATCGTGCCGCGACGGAAATTGGTTAACCGTTCTCCTTCCGGTGTTCCTTGGGCAATCTCGGCAAGGTTTTTGTCATGGCAGGCTGGGTCCTTTGGACTAAGCTTGGTGGGGTTAGTTGCCCCACCCTTCCTACTGTGCAGAGCAGGTACGAGGTCATCATCCGCGAGAGTTCCAGATAAGACATGGCGAAGAAGGAGAGGATGGTCTTGCTGTGCCTCGCATCGCGCCATATGATTCCGAATGTAGGTAGTGATAGCCTGAGATGCAGCGGAGACACTGTGATGGAGAGAAGTACGCCAATGAGTAACATGAGAATAAGGGGGTGTGGACGTAAAAGGGGCAACGAAGCTGCAATCACAACCACGAAAGTCAAGTGAGGGTGGGCCAGATACACGTACTTTTGGCACATCAGACCATACTTTAAGGTCATTTCCGCGAGATCTTTGATCGTCATGGCGCGATTTTCCTACCAGGCACTGGTGAGTGCCGTAAGCGGTAGATAGTGGGGAGAACTCACGACGGAGAGAAAGGACCGACCAATTGCGTGGAAGACCTTGTTGGAGGCATCTTCTGGATGGAGCATTACGCCGGGGAGGGGGAAGACGGGTAAGCAGGGATCTGGTGTGAAAGGGGCGGGACGGGTCGCGGTCGGGATAGGGACAGGCTTGATCTTGCGTGGTGGAGGGTGTGCGGGAGGGGGTGACTGCCTCAAACGCGCGCTAGGTTTGAGAATGGAGTTCTTTCGAGTGCGGGTGCCATAGTTGTGCTGAGAAGAAGTGGGGTTGTGAGGTGACGGTTGCTGGAGCATTGGGGCAGGGGTGTTGCAGATATGTGTCAGAGGGACCTGTTTGACATTACTCTTGGCGCGCGTCAGATCCGTGGTGGTCTGTGTAGCGATGGAACGTAGAACTGGCGGGGAAAGTGAGGGAGGATGCGGGAGGGTCTGTGGATGGCGGGGATGGTGATGGTGAAAGACAAAGGGAGGGCAACGAGCTCCCGACGACGTGACACCCAAAATTACATGAATCCATCAAAAATTCAAAAACAGTTGCTGCGTACGTAGGTCACGTAATTGTATAACGTAAGCAGACTCACCTCCCCGATCACCACGACACGCCGTTTTTGGAAATAGGGCTGTGGCGGGCGCACTATACACGCGGAGGCTTTCTTCCCTTCACTCCACTCCCGTTATAACTTCACCCTGACAGCCGCTGCGTGGCTACCAGACCTCCCCGTGCGCCACTCACGGGACCATGTCGCTTTCTCAGGGCACTCCAAGTTCTCAGCACTTTCGGCCATTGCCGCACTAGACTTTATTTATAGGTGGTTCACAGGCCAATTGTTGATCCATGAGAGTGGTCTGATCAAATTCTGAGATCTGAATATCGAACCTACAGTCGCAACGTTGAAATCTGACTTGAACATCACCACGCGGGAACCACTGAAAATTCTTGTCTGCTGATCCGTAATTACTTGCTCACATGTTCCTTTGGCTTCGCCGTCCCCTCGTCGCTGATCTGGTCCTCACAGGAGTGGCTCTTGAACGAGTCAACGCCTGAGAATAGATGCGTACCCATGTTGTCATTGTTTGTCACAAACCACTCACCCTCTTAGCGCCACCCCGTTGCGTGGTGGCTTTCTTTGATGGCACTTGCCTTCCCGGAATAGGAGTTACGCGTGCCTTCTTTGCCAATGAAACGTATTTTCTGGTCCTGGACAAGGATTTCGAACCCTGCTCTTCCGCAAAAGGAGGCAATTTGGTCTTGGTGGAAACGACAGCGTCCTCGGATTGCGTTGATGTGGGGTACTTCGGTTTCTTGTTCTAGGGTATGGATTAGCCAGAAGAAGTTCGAGAAGACGTATATCCACTTCTTTTGCAATCTCGTCGACTTTTTTAGCAGCCAGCTTTACCTTACCGGATGGCCCTGCATAGAGTGTGAACGTTATGCCGGTGGCGCACAAGCAAAACCAACCTTTAGGGAGCACAAAATTGCCACTAAGTGTACCGTGCGAGATAGCACGATTAAGTTGGCTTGTAGTAGCAGGATTCATTGACAGATGGTACTTGGAATCCACGAACTGTCGTTTATCAGCAAGGACGCTTGCCTGAGTAAAGGAATTCGACCTTTTTGATCGCTGGTCGTGAGACACCATGCCTAGTTCCATCTGGCGTTGTCGTTATACACTCCTGATAGAGCATCTCGGTATATCTGCTGTTGTGATCACGAACGTCGCACATACCGTGATCATTTCGGTCCAAGGTGGATGTGTATGAGACCTTTTGGGCACCATATCTTCCTTGCGGTTGAAAATGGTCTTTGTGGTCTTTTTCCTTGCAACCATCGCAGCTGGTACCTGTACTGGTCTGACGAGTGTACGAGACATTAGGGGTGTTTTCCTCCTATCACGTGACTTGCATCGTGTGCACGGATCTCGACGTGACACGGGTGCGACTCAGATCGCGCAGTCTACAAGTACGTACTACGTAGCGGTGCTCCATTAGCAGCGGAAATTTGGTCACTTTTTTTAACCGGGCAGAACTTGAATGCGAGGGGGAAACAGCAAACCTTTAGCCCGAGGACGAGGACTAGACTCAGATATGGTTTGGATGGTCGTCGTGTCCACGTCAGCAAGATGATGTGGGTGACGAAACCCGGTCTAGGATTGCCACGGCAAAGACCGCGCGTAGTCGCTGGTGACGCGGACGTGCTTCATCCATTTCACAACCAACACAAACATGACATTCACCGACTACCTTGTTACCGATGATTTGACGGTCCTCCTCGGTTTCATTGGTGTATCCGTGTTTCTTCTCCAAAATCTGTACAAGCCACAACCACTCGTCCACCCCATCCTCCTTGGGAGGCAGAGCGATGTTGGTCGCGTAAGACATCCCGGTGAAAGCGCCATCTATAGGAACTACGGCACTGGCCTCATGGGCCGGGTAAGTCGAATATTCGTCGACTTCTGAGGACACCCTGACATGCATTTCCCTAGTTTCCTGTCAGACCTGACAAGGACGCAGAGTTAGTCAGTCACTTTGTCAAGCTCCAATTCGAGTCACCGAGGACACTTTGGTCAACCAAAGTGAGTGATTAGAATGTTCATACTGGAGTATATGCCTACTTGTGCCATATAGATCACTAACGCCCGACTGACTGAACGCGTCGCGGCTTTTGGCGCCGGTATTTCCCGACTGCTTCCTCAAGAATCTAGTGTACTGTTACTTCTGAACGATAGCCTCGGTATGCTTCTTTTTGATGACCACTCCCGCAAACTTGACATGAATATGTGCAGAGTTTGTCTTGGCCGATCTCGCGCTCGCAACGTATTCCATAGTCTCTATCACCTTAGACACACGGAAGCTTCTTTCGCGCGTTTTGGCGGCCCATCCTCCTTCTGCTATCATTGTTGGCGCGGATTTCTTGCCCCATCTTTTGGAGGTTATCTATGACGCGAGGGAACATGACCACAAGATCATCGTAGTAGGGAAAACGGACATCAACGTTCGGCCCAAGGCTGCGCGCCAAGTCCAGATCCTAAGCTGGGCACAAGTCGAGGCGGACGGTGCACAGATGGTCAATGCAGCAAACCCGCCTTTAGTTCGTAAGTCATCTCCTTTAAGCAGTCCCGCACTCCACGGACCTCTACTCCAGGACCCGACGACACGTTCACCCTTGCCTTCTCCGAGACGTCTTCCGGGGATTTACAAGGAGTGCGCTTCACCCACTCCAATTTCACGTCTGGTGTCACAGCCATCCGTGCATTGTTCCCACCCTCCATAGCGCTGTCCACCCTTGATACAGTTGTATCAGGGCATTCGTTGAGCACTCCGTTCGGGCGAGCAGTTGCATACACTGCTTTGTATGACGGCGCATGTTTCGCGACATGTGACTCGACTCGCATCTACTACAATCCCGATAACACGTCCAGTGGTTTCCCGCGTAACGTCGATGACATACTTACTGCGGCAAAGCTCCCTATACCGTCACCCACGGTGTTGTTCCTTCATCCAGACCATTTACAGGATTTATCAGCTGCGGTTCATTCCCATGCAAAGAAATCGTTCCTGTACCCCGTCGTGTGGAGACACAAGCTCGCAGCATTGGCTGAAGGTTTCGTTAGTAAGGACAGTTTATGGGACCGGATGGTGTTCGACAGTGCTCGCGAACACGTCATGGGACGCATGGCAGGGACGTTGAAGGCTGTAGTCGTTGGTGGAGGTGACTCCTTCCCCGTAATCTTTCGGATATCACTATTGACTTAAACTTGTTTTCCAGGTCCATTGCCGAACGAAGCGTTAACGCCTGCGCGAGTTTCACTCTCGGTCCCACTCATAAATACTCTCATCCATCCATCGACGACTGGTCCGGTGTTTGCTACGCATGCCTTTGATCTCCAGTCTCTGCCCTCCGCAGAGGGTGAACCAGCTCATATCGGCGCCCCGAGCGTGAATGTTGAAATCAAGCTCACTGATGTGGACGATGCAGCGATAGAGAGGGGTAATGATCCCAAAGGGGAACTCGTTATTCGCGGACCGCCCGTTGGGACACTTTTACCTGGGGCCACAAATAACTCGGAGACTGGCGATCAAGGCTGGGTACAGACGGGTGAGGTTACCCGAGTGATGACCAATGGGGCCTTCAAAGTAGTTGGAGAGCTTGAATAGACTGTTTTGCGATGTCGTGTACATGTACTGTTCTTGGTAAGAGATTGACAAGTATATGAGTCTTGTTCATTATGTCGCCAAACCAGCCAGTCCTGCAGGACGTCCTTTCTCAGCTGCAGACCCAGATCACCGAATTCCAGGCACTACTCCCACTCCTCTGTTTACCGCTCGCCAAAGTAAACTTGCTCCCACCACAATTCAGAAGATACGACTCGCTGCCTAGCGGAGATGCCAATGTCGAGATCGCCAAGGTGTTTCCACCAATCCAACGCGCGTTGCTGGAGTTAATACTGCCGACCTGGGAAACAATCCTGGAGGAGGAGGGCTGCTCTGCACT
>JBBPOC010000905.1:0-12725 GCA_038091235.1 Tylopilus rubrobrunneus | reverse complement strand
GTGCGTTGATGCGCATAGACTCGGAGATGAGCTGAAGGACGTACGGTCCTTCGATGCTTCCGATGATCTTCGAGATCGAAAGCGGGTCTGTTGCACGTTGAAAGCATTCAAAGACTTTTCGGCCATCATTTTCGGCGGAATTTATCTTGGATGCATCATTACTTCAGCCTCGACGTTGAAAAGCGCATGCGATCAATGTCGGCTCCTACCTCCAGACCCTCGAAGACCTAGAATGGTGTAGTACGGTCAGTAGACCGGGGTTACGGTAGGTACTAGGGATCAACCAATCACGACTGATCTGCGTACCTCCCCATTCCAACATAGTATATCCCCGTCCCCCATATGAGGTTGCACAATTGGTGCATGACCTCTAAGCCGAAGCTCGGAGGCATAAAATTCCAGTATATGCCCCCTCGGAATCTCAGGCTCGGGACTGCAAGTTGGGCTGCGAATTGGAAAGCTGATGAATGTTGCGTGGCCTGCGTCTGGACCTAGTACACAATAAATTCAGTTCTCAAAGTTCAGATATACTTCAAGCTGTGTGCCATCACCACTGGCCTGAGTGGTATCATGATCTGCCAGGTCGCAGTGTATGGACCCACCTCGAGCTGCATTCGCGCGCCTTAGTTCGTCCGATATGATATGAAAAGCATCGTCATCAGTAGAGATAGCGTCTTGCTTATAAGATGAGCGCAAGGAACAGAAGATACCGCACATGAAAGAATGAGTGTGTGAGATGCACACGTCCGAATCAACTGACTCAGATCGTGAGCCGGTGATCTGTTACAAATTAGGGCCTCCTATCGTAAGGTATATGGCCGTGCGCTAATAAAAACGCCCCATTTTATTCGTACTATCATAACAAGCAGTCTGTATTTTACGCCCGCCTGGTTACAGTTGCGCTTTGACAAGGGACAAGTAAAATCTATAGTCACATACAGTTAGCATGAACAATACATTTAGGCAGAATAGGTGCTGGCGGACACATTCCCGCCACGACCAGTCCAGTTGATGTCTGAGCAAGAAAGAGTAAACACGCGGACAAGCTGGAAATCGTTTGAAACGTACGAATATCTTCGCCCTTCTTGAGTTTCGCGTTTTCTTTTCCGGGAAGAACACGGAAGGTGTGTGCACCGAAGTAGTCACGCTTTATAGGGCACCATAGATTAAAAGATTGCATCGCACATACACGGAACACGCACCTGGGCCTGAATGAGGTTAGCAGGGACAATCTCGCTCCTGTACCCATCGAAAAAGGCAAGAGCGGTGCTGAAGGCAGGGGTGGGTATTCCCCAGAGGACAGCCTGAGCAACAATACGTCTCCAACCAGGCTGCGCCTTATGTACAGCTATGGAAGAGATTAGGTTATCTCGACTTAAAGCATGGATTGGATAGCCATACCCTTGCTGAAGAAGTTGTCGAAAAGGAGAGATTCAAGTTGCGAGTTTTTCTCATATGCAGCGGTGATATCACCGAGGAAGACACTCTACATGTGGGTCAGTTGATCATGCTGTACACATGTAACATATTGACAGACCTTGATGATGCAACCACCTCGCCACATACGGGCAATGCCAGCATAGTTCAGCTTCCAATCCAACTGCGCCATACATTAATGAATTTACTCCTCTGGATAGCGGATGACAAACCTCCTTGGCGGTCTCCCTCATAAGCATGAAACCTTGCGTATATGAGATGATCTTGGATGCATAGAGAGCCTGCTCGAGATCATCGATGAACTGTTGCTTGTCACCACGGAAGGGCTCCTTTTGGGGGCCAGCAATGACCTTGCTTGCACGCGTACGCTCTTCCTTGATGGCGGACAGGCAACGTGCGAACACGGCCTCACCGATCAAGGTAACTGCAGGATGGCATTATCAAAACGAAATCCAGCATCTTCTTGGGAGTGCGACGTACCAGCGGTGCCAGCGTCGAGAGCAGCGATGGCTGTCCATTTTCCAGTGCCTTTTTGTCCTGCCTGATCGAGGATCTTTGTGATGAGGGGAGCACCATCATCATCATTGAACTTCAAGATATTGGCAGTGATCTCGATGAGGAAGGAATCGAGGACACCCTTGTTCCATTTTTCAAATATATCTGCGATCTCTCGCTCCTCAAGGCCAAGGCCACGCTTGAGGATGTCATAAGCTTCGGCAATCAACTGCATGTCACCGTATTCGATACCTGCGAATAAATGTGGGTTTTCAGGAAAGTAGATAGAGAAATGGAATGGTTGATATACCATTGTGTACCATCTTGACGTAGTGGCCAGAACCGGTCTCACCGACCCAGTCACAGCATGGTTCGCCATTGACCTGAGCAGCAGCAGCCTGAAAGATTTCCTTGATGGCAGGCCATGCAGCGTTAGAACCACCTGGCATGAGGGAAGGGCCGTATCGGGCACCCTCCTCACCACCAGAGACACCAGATCCAACGAACAAGAGGCCCTTTGCCTCGAGTTCCTTGGCGCGGCGGATGGAGTCGGGGTAGTGTGAGTTACCACCGTCGATGATGATGTCACCGGGATCAAGGTAAGGCTCGAGCTGGGAGATGAAACTGTCGACGGCAGGACCAGCCTTGACGAGGAGGACGATCTTGCGGGGACGCTTGAGCTTAGCAACGAGCTCCTGAATGGAGTGTGCGCCTTGGACCTTGGTGCCTTCAAGGAAAATGGATGAAGAGAGAGTATGTGCGAGATAACAAGACATACCCTTGGCCTCGTTGGCGAGAAAATCGTCAACTTTGCTGGTCGTGCGATTGTATGCGACGACGGTGAATCCTTTGTCGTTCATGTTCAGGATCAGATTTTGGCCCTAGATCAGATGATGTTCAAGAAGCTGATTGGACGGGAGGGCGGGGAGATACGCACCATGACGGCCAGGCCGATAAGGCCGATATCACCGCTACATCGGTGAGCGATCAGCGATGAAGGTGGATGGATGAGATACGTACGTTGGAGCAGCCATTGTGAGGGAGAAGATGGAGGATGAGGAAGAAGGGGCAAAGGGGGTACTAGTAGATGAAGGGGAGGGAGCGTGAGATATCGACTCCCATCAATGACAGTCTGCTTTGTCACCTGGCGAGAGAATGCGGTCAAAAATGTCATCCGTTCATCGATGCATCGCCCGGCTTGATCATCGCCCTTTATTATCGCCGAACATTACCGAGCGTAGGCGTCGCAACCGGGCCACGCGCTGACACACGACCGTGTGGTTTCAAGCATATCCCTACTTAGCCTATGGTCCACCCCTGTCACAAGAATCCGTCCCTCGATCCGGACCAGGCCATCGTCTACCATGGATGGCTACTCAAAAAGAGGCGGAAAAAGATGCAGGGTACGCACCTCCATCTCATGTAGCTGTCTCCGTACCCATCTTACCACGCAGGGTTTGCGCGTCGCTATTTCGTCTTGCACCAGTCAGGCACACTGTCTTACTCACTAGATCCAAAAAGCCCCATCCGTGACAGAATATTACTTCCTCATGCCGCTCTCTCCACCGTCGTCGGCCGCAGGGACATCCATCTAGATTCGAGTACTGCCACTTTTCACATCAAATGTCTGACCTTGGAAGACTTTACAACGTGGATGTCCGCTTTCAGGCAAGTGGAACACACAGATCATTCTCTCGTCTTGTGTGAATAATTGCCAGCAGGAAATTCATCGTCACAGACGGCCGCCGGTCTAGTGCGACCAAGCCAGCTCCCAGGCTTACCCATTCTCAATGGAACAAGTCCAGCATCATTGCCGAGGACATGGGCTTGGTATGCACACTGGATATTCTCACTTGCATGCAATCATCATCGCTCGTAGGCCATTACTGAGTTGGAAAGTGCCATCACAGCGCTGTACGTCGAGGAATCATTTAAAAAAGTTGCTTCAGCCAAGTCCAAGTCGGACAAGGAGAAAACTAACAATGTAGCATCGGTGTTCAGTAAATTCAAAAAGTGTAAGCTCCAGTCTGTATCAGGGATAACCAACTTCTGAACCGGATTTTCTCTCGATAGCCGGTTCCCATCCCACGCATGAAGACGGCACTTTGATTCGCCCAAGTCCAGATACAAGCACCAACATTCATCTTCAACGTGCTCAAATCGCACTCGAGTCTCTCAAGTCCCAGCACGCTGCTCTTCTGGGGTCATTCAGTGCGGTGCAGCAAAACAATGCACTGCCATCGGCGATGCATGGATCTCCGCTACCCAAGACTGCTGAAGATAAAACAGATGAGCCTCTGTCTGCATCTGCTTTCTCAGTTCCATCGAACCAACAGTCGAGGAGAATGTCATCCATGACGGATCTGAGTGACAGTGCGCCTGTCGAATGGTTCGACGCGGACGATCATTTCGGAGAAGAATTTTTGCTCGAGGATCCAACGCCCGAAGACGAGAAAGCACCCCCCGTATTGCAGTCCTTGGATCCGAGCCTGGATGAGTGTGAAAGTGCATCTAGCGACGACGAAGAGGACAGGATTCCTTCGAAAATCAATCAAAATGATGATTCGCGCCAAGCAGCCAAGAGAACTCACCTTCCTTCAGGTCCCATAGGTGACGAAGGTAGTTTGTTCTCCATGCTGAAGAAGAATGTTGGCAAGGTATGTTTTTCGTCACCCCGCTCCTTGATGGGGTCGAGATCTTCCTTTAGGATTTATCAACCATAGCGTTCCCCGTGTCTTTCAATGAGCCTTTGACTCTCTTGCAACGAACAGCTGAGGAATTGGAATACCATGGATTACTGCAACAGGCAGCTGAAGCCATTGAGCCAGTCGAGCGAATGTGTTATGTTGCAGCGTTTGCTATATCCGGCTATGCGCACACGAGACATCGCTCCGGAAGGAAGGGTTTGTAAGTGGTACCTGTCATGTATGGGAAGTTGTGTTGAAGTTCTTGTCAGCAATCCAATGCTTGCGGAAACATTCGAAGATGTTCGGATGAAATTTATCGCGGAAAAGGTTTCGCACAATCCGGTCGTCATCGCTTACCACGCTGAGGGTAATGGATGGGAACTTCATGGCACGTCTGCTGGGAAGACCAAGTTTTGGGGTAAGTCGTCGCGGTACCTCGCTCTCATACGAAGTATCCGACCCAAACTCACGCTCACTGTAGGTAAGAGCTTGGAAATAATTCCTTTAGGCACAACGCAACTCAGGATAGGGGATGATCAATATGAATGGTAAAAAAAGTCATCATGTGCCAGTCATCATGTTAATTCGGCCGTTGCAGGAACAAACCATCATCTTTCATGCGAAACCTAATGATGGGAACCAAGTATCTCGAACACTGCGGTAAAATGACGATCAAAAACACAGTCAGCGGAGCCAGCTGTATCATTGACTTCAAGCAAACAGGTTACTGGGGCGCCTCTAATGAAGTTGCTGGTGTCGTCTTGTCAGGGTCCGGGGACGTGTGCGCTCGCATTGAGGGCAAGTGGGACGACCAGATCGTTCTCGCTCTTGACTCATCTCATCTTCGCGTACTTTGGCGTGTAACGCCATTCCCGAAAGAAACGATGGAATACTACGGGTTTACAGCATTCGGGATCGCTTTGAATGAGATCACTAGCGACCTAGAGGGAAAGCTCCCACACACTGACTCAAGATACAGACCAGACGTGCGGGCGCTCGAAGAAGGGGACGTCGATGAGGCAGAGGCACAGAAGACGCGTCTGGAGGAATTACAAAGAGAAAGACGAAGACGCGGAGCAGACCGAAACCCTCGGTGGTTTGAGCAAGATGGTGAGGGATGGAGATACAAAGGTGGCTACTGGGAAGAGAGAGCGACAGGATGGAGGGATACCTCGGCAGAACCTCTTTGGTGATTACAGTACTAGATAAGTTACCGCTAGATCGATTGTCAGGGGAGCACCAAATGGGGAAGGCAGCATGGTTTGCGGAAGCTGGCTGGAGTTGTTCAGGGACACGAGCGGCCGAACAGTGGACAACGGCGACCATGCTAGTCACCTTCCAACGAGGCGCGTCGTATTCAAGATGCGTTCTGAAACGTTGTCTCGCAACGCATGCCCCAGTTGTCGAGAAGGACTGCTCTACCATCGTACCTCCTTATGCTAAACTACTCGAGAAGCTAGAACGTGTACGAAAATTGCTCAACAACAGGCCACTGACGCTGGCAGAGAAGATCTTGTATAGCCACCTGGTCGATCCAGAGAAGAGTTTGTCTCGTGGCGGAAAAATCAGAGGCGAAGCCTACCTGCAGCTCGACCCACAACGCGTAGCAATGCAGGATGCATCGGCACAGTTGAGTCCTTCATTGATTCTTTTAATCGACCTTCTCAAGGGGTAGCAGGATGGCTTTGTGAGTGCTGCTGGATGCGTGAGCTCTTCTGCAAATTTACACAGTCTCAGATTGCAATTCATGAGCGCCGGTCTCTCTCAATGCGCTGTGCCCACAAGCATTCATTGTGATCATCTCATCCAAGCAGTCGATGGCGCAGCATCAGACCTTCGGGTGATTGCCCTCCCTGTCCGTGAAGTCGCGTGACTCATCATATGATACATCAATGTAGCGGTCTATTGTTTCTAACAAAGAAGTTTTCGACTTCCTTGAAAGTGCTGCTCGAAAGTATGGTATTGAATTCTGGAAGCCCGGGTCGGGCATCATACACCAGATCGTACTCGAAAACTACGCCGCTCCTGGGATGCTCATGTACTTTCTATTCTTTGTCGCGTATGCAACGACTGATTGCTTGCACCATACTATAGGCTGGGCACTGGTACGTCAAGAGACCAGTGAGTGTGCGCGGGAACAGTAATACTATTCTACAGACTCTCATACTCCAAACGCCGGAGGACTCGGCCTGCTTGCTATTGGCGTTGGCGGCGCAGACGCTGTGGATGCCATGACTGGCACGCCATGGGAACTGAAAGCCCCCCATGTAGTTGGTAAGATATTCATGGTGTCTGGACAGCTTTCTGCTTCATCGTATTTGCAGGCATCCATCTTACTGGTCAGCTTAATGGATGGGCGACTCCTAAGGATTTGATCTTACATCTAGCAGGAAAGCTCACTGTCAGAGTACGTTTACTTTATTACTCATAAGAATACCCTTCAATTTGACTTGTAGGGCGGCACGGGACGCATCCTAGAATACTTTGGCCCCGGGGTTGCCACTCAGTCATGTACAGGTACGTTGAACATTATGCAACTACACTGCTCAGGATTTGGGGCTCCATAGGACTGGCTACTGTGGCGAACATGGGAGCTGAGGTAGGTGCAACGACTTCAACTTTCCCTTACACAAAAAATATGCGTGCATACCTTCACGCGACGGGCCGTGGTCAAGTTGCTCGTGCTGCCGATGAAGCTGCCAAAACAGGCTTCTTGAGTGCTGATTATGGTGTTGAATACGATGAAGTGATCGAGATCGTATGTCCTCATCATGGCAGTATCCTTCCTTACTTAACTTTCTTCACTCAGAACTTATCGGATTTGGAGCCCATGATCAATGGACCGTTCACTCCCGATTTAGCCACACCGCTATCCAAGTTTGGACAGTTCGTCCGGGAGAACGGTTGGAAAGACGAGGTTTCTGCCGGCCTCATTGGATCTTGCACCAATAGCTCCTATGAGGACTTGGTAAACTTTCTTCACGAGGCTCGAGAGACCTTTCCATTGACATCCCGAAGACCAGGGTTGCTGAGATCGCGAAACAGGCTAAAAGTGTTGGATTGGTTGCCAAAGTCCCTTTCCTTTGCACACCCGGTTCTGAACAGATTCGTGCGACCATGGAACGTGATGGAATCACAGGTACTTTAGAGGACGTTGGTGTTGTCGTTCTCGCAAATGCTTGTGGTCCCTGTATTGGTCAGGTACGTTCCACTTTTCCCTTCAGAAATGTTGCCAATGTCATGCTCCAGTGGAAACGAGATGACTCAGAGGGTGAAGAGAATGGTAAGTAAAATTTCGACGAGTATGCGAGTGTACATCAATGCTCATGCTGTTCATGTCAATTCCAGCTATTCTGACGTCATTTAACCGGTCAGTCGACTATTCATTTCCGAGAATCCTTCTGAATAAAGCTCCACAGCAACTTCAAGTCGCGCAATGACGGAAATCGCTATACCATGAACTTTCTGGCTTCTCCTACCGTCGTTACAGCCAAGGCTTTCTCGGGAAAATTGACGTTCAACCCCATGACTGATGCTATTAGCTTGCCAAATGGACAACTCTTCAAGTTCTCCCCGCCGTCTGGGCAGGACCTCCCTATGGAGGGATTTACACCAGGAAACACGGATTACTACCCCAGTCCCAATCCGGATCCTCAGCCAGGAGCGCAGATCATAATTACCAAGGATTCTCAGCGTCTGGAGATACTGGAACCGTTCCCTAGCCATTTTGGGCCCCACAATCCAAAAGGACTCGAACTCCCATCACTTAAAGTCCTGATGAGAGTGAGAGGTAAATGCACAACTGACCATATTTCAGCGGCTGTGGGTTGACCTTATCAGTTACTATGTTCAATCTAATTGACCCTCGTCGTCAGGGACCATGGCTCAAGTACAAGGGACATCTTACCAATATATCAGAGAACCTACGTATGCAAAAAAAATTCTTCATCTCGACTTAATTTAACCACTCCTTCAAGTCATTACGGCCATCAATGACGAGGGTGGAGAAATGAATGTAGCATTCGACCATGAACACGATGCACATCAGTCTAAGAGCGACACCATTCCTGCCATCGCCAAGAGACTAAAGGCACGAAACCAGCCGTGGGCCCTGATTGTGGACGAAAACTATGGTGAAGGAAGTGCTCGCGAACACGCTGCACTACAACCCCGATTCTACGGTACGAGTTTGACTTTTATCTGAGTTGACCTGGGTTTAGGTATCACTGCAGGTTGTGCCATGATCGTCGCGCGCTCTTTTGCTCGTATCCACGAGACGAACCTGAAGGTAGTATTACCTGTCAACGTGATACCTGGAATACCACTGATAACCGCTTACAGAAACAAGGCGTTCTGCCTCTCTGGTTTGTTGATATGTCAGACTACTCTAGGATTGGTTCTGGTGACGTGGTGGAGACATTCGGCCTTGAGGATCTTATGAATGGGAATGAAGACGCGGTCATCAAGCTCCGCGTTACAAACCTGATGGGGGAAGTCTTTGAGATTCCTACCAGACACACAATGTCGTCAGACCAGGTCAACTGGTTGAAGGCAGGTTCAGCGCTCAACTTCATCCGTTCACAGATGGCATGAATGGGTTATCAATGTGGATCATTTATATACGTGGTGACGCAACACAGATCTAGCTGGTTAGGGCTGTTGTCAACTCCTTCCCGATGTCGGATAGTTCCTTTGGATTCATGAGTTGTTGTCTGTCTAATGCAATGAGTGCACGTTTTGCAAGCAGCAGTGCAGATGGAGGTATGCCAGCTAGCTGTGCAACCTTGAGCCCATGACTATTACGATTTACACCGGGTGTAAGACAATGAGAGTAGGCGAAAAAGTTGTCCTGGATCGTTGCGTCACTCGAGCCCACTCTGCTTTTCTGGAAGATAAAAGTGGGCTTACCTCAGTCTCGTGAACGTCCGTGCAGAAAAAACTGACGTCATGGAAAACGCCATCACCGCGGTGATTCGCCTCATCGTACGCCAGTAAATCTGCCAACTCATGGAAATGAGTTGCGAACAACACTCGACTCCGATTCTTCACTACAAGATGATGCACTGTGGCGAATGCAATCGCGAGGCCATCCTTGACTGTTGTACCTCGCCCGACTTCATCCATGATTACCTAGTACCAAATTTGGTTTCAACAGCATTTGGTAAAGGCATGACACTGACCAAACTTTTTGGCGTAGCTCGATGTAGAATTTCAGCCGTTTCGACCATCTCGACCATGAAGGTGCTTCGGTCTCGGAAGACATCATCTTTTGCCCCGACTCTTGAAAACAGCTTGTCGACGATCCCAACAACCGCATGCTCGGCAGGTACAAACGAGCCCGTTTGTGCAAGGATGGCAATAAGGGCGTTTTGTCGTAGAAAAGTCGACTTGCCTGCCATGTTGGGTCCTGTGATGATGTGTACACGAGAGCTGGGCTGAAGTGACACCGAATTCGGGGTAAAGTGTCGACCGGACGTGAATAACCCGAGTTCGACTGTGGGATGTCGACCATTGGCCACCTCGAGTGTGGCACTGCGAACATGTCAGTTGCTAGTGCGAACAAAGCGAAGATACGCGACGCTCACTCATCCTTGATCATTGGGCGGACAAATTTTAGCTCAACAGCCAATGCGGCAAAGCCGAGTGCCATATCAATTTCGTCTATTATTCCGGCATTGTGCCGAAGTTGGGAGGAGAATGCAGTCACCTATGAAGCTTGAGCGCTGAGCGCGCACCTGACGAGGGGCGAAACAAACCTCGTTACGCAGTGAGTTGAAAATGTCCTTTTCAGCGCTCGCGATAGCCGTCCTAGTTTCCATGATTTGAGTGCCAAGCTTGGACCAAGGCTGCAGAGCACTCGTAAGGGGCGAGTAAGTCGCGTTCGACGACAATGAGATACCTGATAGAAATAACTGCGGGTTGATGCACTCTCGGAGATAGCGATGAAAGAAGGGTCGTTCCTAATTTTGGCTTCAGCCCTCTTTGCTCTCCCGATATGAACGTGCATGCCTTGCGAGGGATTCGTGCGCAATGTCAAAGAGGGGGCGCCTAAGTAAACTTAGTTGAGGCAGAAGACAATATGATGGTCATGATCCTCACTATACTGAACCCGCAGATCACGTTCCAGATGTCTACCACGCTCCAGAAGAACGCACAATGTGTCGTGCAACGTGGCCAATTCTGACGAGAATCTACAGACAATAGGTCGACGTATACAGGACTGCGAGGTGGCACGCTTCACTCACTCTGGTCGAATGATCTTCTTATACACCCCACACGGAATGCTTGTTATTTTCTGCTCATTTTCTGGAGAATCACCTTCAATAAACTCGTCCAGTAAAGAGGGTTGCAACTCGACAGCTTCCAGTGCAAGGGTGATGCGCGTCGATAAATCATGAAGGCTGGTGATGTTTGACAAAAGAGTAATGACACTGGACCAGTCCTCAGCACGAACGCTATCCTGCTCGCGGTGCTCCATTTCTTTCTCAAGTTGGATTCTACTTTGGATAGTTGTCCAAACCTGAATGGTGCGGTTGATTGCGAGGAGGTCTTTGGGCTCTCCTTTGCCAGTGAGGAAACGCTGGACGATGCGGCATGTATCCTCGGAATCTTGCAATGAACGTGCGACGTCGTCTCGCAGATTTGGGCGATGATAGAAAAACGCGACCAGCGACTGCCACGCTTCAATCTCCCTTTGGGACGTACTCGGCGAACCTGACGAAAGCGATGTTGAAACAGTGCAGATCGGTGAGATATGGCGAAAATACGAACACAATCGACGGATCAATGAACGTTTCCCGCTGTCGGTCACTGTCCGCTGGATGACGCTTAGAAGGCTCCCAGTCTGACCGCCGCCCTCCCTAGCACTTTCATGTATTTCCAGTGCTTTGATGGTATGAGAATCAATCTGCATGCGGTCGTCCAGACCCTCTCGGCTAGGAGTTTCGAGCGAAGGCATGTGTTCCATGAGATTATCTTGCATATATGTAGTGAGTATATCGATGGCTACAGTTTCTCCTAGTGTATAAGAGTGACCACGCTGATCAAGAGTGCTACCGGAAGGTGCAGCATAGGATAGAAAGTGGCTGTCGTCGTCGAGAAGCTGTCGAATTGGGTCAAGGGGCTGGTCCCTCAGCTGCTGTGCAAGAACGACCTCTCTCGGTGTGATGCGCGCGAGGTCGTCTTTGAGCCCTTCAAATGATGTTGATTTGGTGAAGAATTCGCCTGTAGAGACATCGATCCATGCCAAACCAACCTCGCGAATGCTAGATTCACCAGAGGGTGAAGATGTACTGATGGCAAGAAGAAAGTTATTTTCAAAGGGATTCAAAAAGGGTTCGTCGATGAGCGTTCCAGGAGTGATGACGCGAACCACACGACGGTCGAAATCAAGTTTCTGACCAGCTGTGTAGCGCGGAAACTCCTCACACATGGCAACAAAAAGTTTGTGCTGCTGAACCAAGATCTTGAGGTACTTGTCAAGGTGCATGACTGGAAAGCCACACATGGCGACACTCTGCTTGTCCCAGACGCGGGAAGTCAGTTTGATGCCGAGAAGACGCGCGACTTGACTGGCTTGATTGAAGTATGACTACCGGAGTGTTAATGCAAGAGAGACGCGTCTTTAGTAGCTCATACCTCATAAAATTGGCCAACTCGAGTAAGAAGGATGCAATGAGGAAAGCTGGCTCGGTTCGCCAAGATCCCGGCAGCAAGAGGGTTGCGTGGTTGTTTCGGGGAATCACTGGTATCTGCTGCGGGCGAGAGACTTTTTGGCTTACGGCCACGCTTGGGCCGTGCATCGTCATGGATCACTAGTGACAGAGTTGGCGCGCAAGACGACGACACGGGATATGATCATACTTTCCAGTGCCTGGCGGCGTCTCCTAGGGGCCTTTGGGGTGGCATGGTCGGGTTCGAGGTGGATAGCTGTAGGACGTTTTGGAAGTTCGGAGAAAGGTTTGGTGGTTACTCTGGGACGTGGCGCGGTGCGGGTGGTGGAGGAATGAAAAGGACGGACGCGTCGAAGGAACATGCGAGTCGAGAAGGTGCTTGTATGCGCGCGACGGTGGCGCTGAGCGGTCGGAGCTTTAAAAACGGGTTGGA
>JBBPOC010000904.1:0-12728 GCA_038091235.1 Tylopilus rubrobrunneus | reverse complement strand
CCTCAGTCCAGTTCGCTCCTCAACTTGTCCAGCGTCGAGACGTGCATACCCCTTCTTCATACCGCCTTCTGCTCGCCTTGTAGGCGAGCATCACTGCCATTCATCATCCTAAAAGCATCATGTACTTATTGGACTGTCGCAATGGCGCAGATGCAAACACGACCCTTCCAACAAACTTCTCTAATGGCGGTAAAGAAAAGTAAGGCCGCCTGTCTGTACGCATTCACGGTGTCATCAAGACTCTCGAAATCCGCCCTGGAAGAATGGACAGACGACTAGGGGACGGAAGATGACGCGGTCGTCGTCGGCCTCGCACCCGCCCTGCTCGACTACGCCCATCTCAACCGTGACACCGCATTCCGGATCCTCGTCAGCGAGCACCGACCCCGCGGTGCATCCGCGTCCCCACCAGAACCCCGTCGACGCCGAGTACGCAATGCCCATCCGCGTTTCGGCCGCAACGACAGCACTCCCCGTTCATCGCGCTTCACAAAGCTCAATATATCGTCGGAAGGCCTACACGGGCATTTTTCGAGGCCGTGCTGCGTGATATGGGCGCCGATCTCGGCGCCGACGCGAGGATGGCCCGGACGGACATATGCGGCACTAGGAAGGGACCGCCGTCATCGGCGATGACGTCCTTTCAGACCCACAGACCGAGTTCGATGGTACAGAGGCCTCGGGACCATCGAACTCGGTCTGTGGCGTGTCGTAGGCGCGTCCCAGTTTCTCTGCTGTTTTCTTTGCCAATCATGTACGGGCAGTAAAAACGGGCAAGTATCGCCCCGGGGATGAAGCTTTGAAGCGCGAAGTGATGTCACACCACCAGACCAAGTTTCCTCGTCCTTTGCTGAGTTCGTAGTCTTGGGATACGTCGTCTGTAGGAGGGGTTACACTACGTACAGGTGAGTATTGAATGTAAGTAGGAACTGTGTGGAAGTAGCTTACCTCCAGTCGACGTGGTACGAGACTGGAGGAAAGTGGAACGAGTGGTGCGCGTGTCAACTACGCGCTGTATCCGTGAAAGGAAATGTATCTCCACGAAGGCTGGATCTCTAACACGAGGCTCAAGCATATACATTTGCTTGGTTAGTTTTGCAGTATATTTGCGAGCAAATGTGTCAGAAGCGGAAACGGAGAGTGGGGCGTTTGGAGTCGGAAAGTGTCCCGGTTGTATGAACGTCCAAATGCACAAATAATCAGCGCGAAACTTTTCATCGAGCGCGCTACTTTTTTCGGGGGAGCGCACAACTTTCTACCGGGCGGTGCACCAGCGCGCACTATTTCGAGTTCACACACGTGGGTATAAGCAAACCCAAAACACTATCATGATTAAGATTCATGTCTACTAGTAGCCTGACAGAATACCAGGTACTAGTAAGAGTTGGCACACATACATATCACTCCACACCGAACGCTGGCGCCCATAGTGAGCCTTCCGTGCGGTTCAATCGCAACGGGGGCTTGTAAGGAGAAGCAGGTGATGTACCGTAGGTATGTACATGGCAGGAGTGAGGATTTGGGCAAAGCCGCGGAGGGCGAACTGCGACTCGGGGGATGGGTACCAAGCAGGTCACAGAGTGAGCCCACGTGTGAGTTGGACGTTGGACCTGCAAGAAGGAGTGGTGGGTGGATGAGAAAACGAGGAGCAGGCGAGACGCTCGATGCGAGGGAGCCAGCTCACTGGCAGGGATGAGGTGGCGGACGAGAAAAAGCCGTCAGCACCGCCACCTACCGCGACAGCCTGGCATCCGTCACATGTCACATGTCACACCACGACCACACCCCACACCCACACCACGAGCATCTGAGTGTGTGCTCGCACGCGGCTGTACACAGATAGTAATGTTTGTGTGCGCACGCGTGCTCGTGCGCTCGCCTGCCCATCTGACAACGATGACGAATCTACGACATGCCTTATCCTCACCCATATCGCCCACGTTCCCTCCACACGCGACGACGCGACGTCCGAGTCGACACAACGACGACGACAAGACGACGATGACGACATGACATTGACGCGATGGCAATGCTGACTCACCCTCCCCTTCGCCCTCGTCCTCACTCGGTGTCCTCGCGGGGATGGGGTCAAACATTGGTTGAACCCTACCCACTTTCTCCTCATCCACGACGAGGTTGCACCCTCACCCGCCCTTCCTCCTCCTCTACCTTGTGACAGTGACGAAAACGATGCGACAATGGCGAAGTCGCCTCGCCCTCACCCACCTTCCTCGCCCTCCTTCCCCTTGCGACAACGACGACGCAAGCTCAACAAGGTTTCCTTGCTCTCACCCGCCCCACCTCGCGATGACAACGGTGAGGTCGCACTCTCACACCCGCCTCGCGATGACGATGCGACGTCCACGAGGCCGCTTCGCCCTCACCCACCCTTCCTCCTCTGCACCTCGCGATGACAACAACAATGCGACATCACTCAACCCTCCTCCCCTCCCGCTCGCCTACAAACACAAGTGCAAACGCGTCATGAATGTCTGTGTTCGTGTTTGTATTCGAGCAGTTGTGGTTGTGTACCACCTGAGCCCCGACCCATCGAGATACCATTGCTGGGGCAGGTAAACCCGTCGTGGGTCGGGTACGGGTTGGAGGTCTGAGATCCACAGGTTTACCCCTGCAGATCCATACTGGCAGTGGTGTATCAAATGGTATACTACTCTTAATCACGATGATGGTGTTTTGGATTTGCTTATACTCATATGTGTGAACTCGGAATAGTGCGCACTGGTGTGCACACCCAGTAGAAAGTTGCGCACTACCCGAAAAAACAGCGCTGCCCCGAAAATAGTAGCGCGCTCGACGAAAAGTTTCGCGCTGATTATTTGTGCATTTGGACGCTCATACGAAAGGACACCCACGTCACTCCACGCCTTTGTCCAGCCTCGCTACTTGCCTTTCAAAACACTATAACCTGCTCGGTGGCATGCAAGATCTCGAGGAGGTTATCGTCCTCCACAGAGAGGCTCTTGAGCTTCATCCGAAAGGACACCCAGATCGCTCCGCATCTTTGTCCGACCTCAGTGGTTGGCTTCGGACTCGGTACGACCTGCTCGGTGGGATACATGGTCTCGAGGAAGCCATTGACCTCGCCCAAGAGTCACTTGAGCTTCATCCGAAAGGTCACCCAGGTCGCTCCACGTCTTTGTCCTGCCTTGCTGCTCATCTTTCGACTCGGTACTAGTACGACGTGCTTGGTGGCGTGCAGGATCTCGAGGAGGCCATTGACCTTGGCCAAGAGTCACTTGAGCTTTGTCCGAAAGGACACCCAGATCGCGCAAGATCTTTGTCCAACCTCGCTTCTTATCTTTCGTGTCGGCACGACCTGCTTGGTGGGATGCAGGATCTTGAGGAGGCTATTGACCTCACTCGAGAGTCGCTTGAGCTCTGTCCGAAAGGACACCCACATCACCCCGCACCTTTGTCCAACCTTGCTTCTTATCTTTCGTCTCGGCACGACCTGCTTGGTGGGATGCAGGATCTTGAGGAGGCTATTGACCTCACTCGAGAGTCGCTTGAGCTCTGTCCGAAAGGACACCCACGTCGCCCCACACCTTTGTCCGGCCTCGCTACTCGTCTTTCAAAACGCTATGGCCTGCTCGGTGGCATGCAGGATCTCAAGGAGGCCATTGACCTCAGGCGAGAGTCACTTGAACTTCGTCCGAAAGGACACCCGGATCACTCCACATCTTTGTCCAACCTCAGTAGCTGTCTTCGGACTCAGTACTATCTGCTTGGTGAGATGCAGGATCTAGAGGAGGCCATTGACCTCGACCGAGAGTTGCTTGAGCTTCATCCGAAAGGACACCCAGATCGCTCCGCATCTTTGTCCAACCTTGCTGCTTGTCTTTGGACTCGGTACAACCTGCTCGGTGGGATGCAGGATCTCGAGGAGGCCATTGACCTCACCCGAGAGTCACTTGAGCTTTGTCCGAAAGGACACCCAGGTCGCTCCACATCTTTGTCCAACCTTGGTGCTCATCTTTGGACTCGGTACAACCTGCTCAATGGGATCCAGGATCTCGAGGAGGCTATTGTCCTTGACAGAGAGGCTCTTGAGCTTTGTCCGAAAGGACACCGAGGTTGCTTCATATATCCGTCCAACCTTGCGACTCATCTTTCGACTCGGTACAACCACCTCGGTAGGATGCAGGATCTCGAGGAGGCCATTGACTTCAAGCGAGAGTCACTTGAGCTTTGTCCGAAAGGACATCCAAATCGCCCCGCATCTTTGACCAACCTTGCTACTGGCCTTTCGACTCGGTATGACCTGCTCGGTGGGATGCTGGATCTCAAGGAAGCCATTGACCTCGGCCGAGAGTCACTTGAGCTTTGTCCGAAAGGACACCCAGATCGCTCCACATCTCTGTCCAACCATGCCGCGAATCTTTCGACTCGGTACAGCCTGCTCGGTGGGATGCAGGATCTCGAGGAGGCCATTGACCTCGACCGAGAGTCACTTGAGCTTCGTCCAGAAGGCCATCCTGACCGATCACACTCCTTGGGCAACCTTGCACGCCTTCTTCGTACTCGTTTCACAAGATCAGGGGATAACAGGGATCTGCAGGAGCTGTTCAACCTCTATGCTCAATTGGCCCATCTGTCCCAACTTGTGTCTTCTACAGATGTTGTTGTCGCTAAAAGTTGGATTGAAGTTGCTCAAGAATTCCAGCATCCCACACTGCTTCTGGCATATGAAACCACGCTTCGACTCCTCGTTCAACATCTAGCCACTCTGCCATCTTTGCCTAAACATCACGTCGTCCTGAAGGAGCTCACATCAACGGTCGCGGTAGACGCCTTTTCCGCTTGTCTTCGTAGCAATGCTCTTCAGCGCGCAGTTGAGCTCCTCGAACAAGGACGCAGTGTGTTTTGGAATCAGCTTGCTCGCCTTCACTCTCCACTGCATACCGTCATGGAATCTGGCTCAGAAGGAAAGGAATTGGCAGACGAGTTCACGCAGTTGACCCTGCATATGCGCAATGTACTCAACTCTCTCGGTGATGCTGATCAGCATGAACAGCTGTGGAAACTCAATCTCAAATTTGAGCAAGTTGTGACGAACATTCGAGCACTACCTGGTCTCTCTCGCTTCCTCCTCCCCACCCTCTTCTCAGATCTCCAATCCGCGGCCCATGGGGGACCAGTGATTATCCTGAACGCGAGCAAGTATTCTTGCGACGCACTCATTGTCTTCTTCGATCGAGAGCCTGTTCATGTCCCTTTGCAGATCAAGGAAGAGAGCGTTCTGGATTTATCAACAGAGCTACATTCCTTGATTGAGGATGCAAGAAAAGAGAAGGACATGTCAAGACAGTTCGCTGGCTTCTTACGCAAAGTCTGGGATCGGATCGTGGGACCCATCGTTGATGTCCTACAGGCGACCCTTCCAGATGAATCGCGCATATGGTGGTGCCCCACTGCCGCGTTCTCTCTGCTACCCTTGCACGCTGCTGGTCCATTTCGGAGAGGTCAACGGAATCTCACTGAGATATACGTCTC
Source organism: Tylopilus rubrobrunneus (assembly GCA_038091235.1). Lineage (NCBI taxonomy): Eukaryota > Fungi > Basidiomycota > Agaricomycetes > Boletales > Boletaceae > Tylopilus > Tylopilus rubrobrunneus. The sequence goes on along the minus strand of JBBPOC010000904.1, from coordinate 7,214 downwards.
GTCTTATACCCCTACCCTCACGTCTCTCATTCGCGCCAGGCGCGCCCATTCTCCTAGCTCCACAACCAATGAGAAACGCTTCCTCGCTATTGGCCAGGCCTCCGCTGTAGGCGAGAGCGAACTCCATTCCGTAGGCACAGAACTCGGCATCATTGGTCAGCTCGTCGACGGCCTCGCTGCATTCACGCGCGTCGAAGGAGAGGACTCTCGCATCGATAGGATCATTGAAGAGCTTAGCAGAAGCGACTGGGTGCACTTCGCGTGCCATGGTATCCCCGATCGACAAAAACCGTTCGAATCAGCTTTTGCTCTGCACGACAAACGCTTTACGATTCAACGGATCATCGGGTGCGAATTGCGGAACCCCGAGTTTGCGTATCTGTCTGCATGCCATACGACTGTCGGTGATGAGAAGAGCCCAGACGAAGTAATTCACCTCGCGGCGGCGATGCAATTTGTCGGGTTCAAGTCAGTGATCGGGACGATGTGGGCTGTGGACGATGGTGTAACGAACAAGATCGCGTCGACATTTTACAAGCATATGGTGGACGAATCTGGCCGGTTAGACTATACCCGGGCAGCGGTGGCACTGAATAAGACGATGAAAGCTGTCAAAGTACCATTCGATCAAAAAAATTTCTACGTGCATATTGGTGTCTAACGGTTTGCCTTTATATCCTTGTTTCGACACTACTTTCTTCACTCTGTACTTGCTATCGAATGTACTATCTCTAGTTTATACCTGCGCTGTTACGAATCTGCATCTTGCACTCCCAGTCTTGTATCCCCTGGGTCAATCTAAGACCTTAAAGATCCCCTTGTGAGTTTCTGAGTGGAGCACGCAGACGGGGTCAGAAGTTCGAACGTTCTTCTACGAAGGAGGGAACTTGGTATTTCCCTGGCATGCGAAAAGAGGTACCCAAGAGGCGTCACGGTGTGGGCGTGGATGAAATGTTGATCTTGGCCGTGGCGGCGCGGCGATGCGCAGGGAGACGGTGGGACAAAGAACCGTTGGCGGAGAGTGAGTCTCCATTTGTGGAGAATGCCTCCTCCTCACTTAAGCGACATGGAATGTTCATGAGGATGATGGGGAGTTGTCCCAACCCATTGAAGAGCGAAATTAGAATCATGGTTTTCGGACCATCCATATCATAATCACTGCCAAGTATATGAAGCGACTTACATTATTCATTTTCCGCTGAACACTGATCCTCTTGTTTGTTCACATTGCAAGGAGGAAGAATGGCCCAGCGAAGAGGAGGAACACATGATCGGAAGGTCTGAGCTTTGTAGAGCGCAATGAGCAGCGCGGCTGAGACCGAGGTCACCGTGGGGCTCAGTGTTGAACGAGGCTCGAGGTCTGCTCTCACCGACGACGATCTGGAACGCAATGTTGAGAGCCTCTCGGTCGAGGACGAGGGTCTCCTCGAGACCCTACACATCACCAAGCTGCTGGTACCGAAAGCCGAAAGATCGCTCAGCGATGTCGCGCGAACAGGACGTCCTTCCGCTTGATGGTCGAGCGTTGCTTGTGCCGTGTGTACAGATGAGCCGCAAGGTTGCTCAAAGAACCGGAACCACTTGGGTGTCCTTTTGGCCGAAGTTGAAGTGCTTCTCGATGGCCTCCTCAAGATCGTGCACGGTACGAGATTTTTGTACCCAGTGGACGGACGGACTGCGAGGTTGTTCAAAGAGATGGAGCGATTAGCTCAAGATCTTGGATATGCGAAGACTGGTTGTACCGAGAAGAGAGGTCGACTGAAAGATTATTCAGCGTGTTGGGGCGATTAGGGTGTCCTATCGGCCGAAGGGCAAGTGCTTCTTTGTTGAGCACGATGGCCTCCTCGAGACCTTGCATGCAACTGAGCAGCTTGTATCGAGTAGAAAGACGAGCTGCAAGATTTCCCAATGGCTGGAGCGATTGGGGTATCCATTCGACCGAAGCTCAACCGCTTCGTCGAGTCCTGCTTGACACCGAACTGTCTGTATCGAGTAGGCAAACGATCTGCCAGGTTGTTCAGAGACGTGAAGCAATCAGGATGTCCTTTGGGCCACCACTCGAGCGCTTCTCGGTCGAGGAAAATGGCTTTATCCAGATCCCTTGTCATGCCAAGTTGTTGATAACGAGCATGGAGATGAATTGCAAGTAAATTTAACACAATAGATCGTATTCGGTGGCCCGGTAGGTAAAGCACCAGGGCTCCACGATCAATGTCGATTGCCTCCTCAATGCAACGCGTTTCCCCTTCTTGCCCGAATTTAGCGAAGATAGTATCTGCCCACGAGAGTAACCGGGAGACTATCAGTACGCACGAGTCAGTTTGTCAGTCTGCTGTAAAAAAAACGCTACGCTACCTGCGAAACCCATCCCAGCCTCCTAACTCGCTGTAACAAGGTGGTGTGGGAGAAATTTTGTATTCTGTGAACGTGTAGCAACCGCAGAGACATGAACGAGGAAGTGACATACACCGGCTTGAGCTTTCAAACTTGCAAACCTTTACGGTCTCGCCAGCCTGAGGGTAGCCACATTTCTTGTCGACAAGCAGGGACCGCGGACAAGCAGGGACCGTGGACGAGCGGGGACGTCTTGGAGACTGAATTAGACGAACTCCAGCGAGTATTCCGAGTCAGTCGAAGAAATAGTGTCGGATTCAGCCTCGGGTGTGTCGGCATTAGCCGCGTCGCGACTCGCGACTCTCCCGCTGATCCCCACACCTCGTCCAAATCATTTCGAAAACTTCGCTGTCCTCTAGGAGGTGTTCAAGTTCAACTTTTGGACGTCGCTCTGTCCGCTTGAGAGAGGAGGGAGGAGGACGGCAGAGAGTGGATGGGCAAGGCGCAGAGCGCTTTCCGGTAGGGCGTGAGCTGCGAGGGGCCGGAATGGGAAATAGAGGCAGGGTGAGGAGGGCAGGTGCACTGCTGCACGACGAGGGGAGGAGGACACAAGGTGCGCCGCTCGCCGCTTACTAAGTTGAACGTCGTCGGGGCTGTCGCGGCACGGTTGTCCGCCATCTCGTCCTTGCCAACGAGCACTTGCCCGCTCCTCGTTTTCGCACCCACCCGCCACTCCAACGTCCAACCTGCGCTTGTCCGTTGCACTTCACTCGTGGGCTCACTCGGCGTCCTGCTTGGCGCCCCTCGCAGTGCTTCGGGCCGAAAGGCCTTCCGGGCTTCTGCCCAAACCCTCACTCCTGCTATGTACATCACTCGCTCCTCCCTGCAAGCCACCGTCGCCATCGAACTGCACGGAGCCGCCACTTCTTTCGCTCCCTCCCCTTTGCTCATATATCCCCAGATTCAATACTACATTTTAAATGTCACTCAGCAGGTACTCCCCTGAATTGATGGCCGTCAACAAGGGTGGGATCCCCATCCCCTTGTTCCTCCTTGCTATCATGCCGCCTAACTGACCCTTCATACTTTCTCGCATAACGGCCTATGTCGCAATCCTTGGACGCACTCCAAAAACCGATTTTAAGATCATCCACAACCTTGGGCCCTCGCTTCTGAGGCCATCTCCCGATTAAAATGATGTAGTTCCACCAAGGCGAGCCCCACTGATAGACCTCATCTCTAGGCAACTTTCATCTCCACATCGACCGGCCGAGGCATCAGAAACTACTATGAGATAGGTGGTAGCCTCCAGACCGGATGTGCCAGTGTCTCTTGGCGCATCCGAGTCATCATTAACCGTCACTCCAAATGGGCCCAGGGTACCCGCTTCGTGGGATGTGTTGCGCCAGCTCATTTTCAGGCTCTGGGACTCGTTTCACGCTCGCATCGATTCAACAAGGCCGGGCCGACTGGAACTGCCAAACGTTGGTCGTCGAAGCGTCGCAAGGATTGAACCAACCCGGTGCAAATCCAAATGGATCATGCACGTTGGTCCCAGCAGATGGCCACCGTCGAAAGGGCATGGGAAGTCGGCGAGGATCCCCGGGCCCATTCGGATGCCCACGAACGATCGAAATTTGTATATATGACCAGAAGACGACGGCAATAGGACTGTTCTCGAGATTGGCTAGATTCACATTCGTAGTGTGAACTGTTCATTATCGTGTTCTGATGTTTTTCTTACTCTACACGTTGTGTGCACTGTTGGAGCGACTGGAAGGCGACCGACTAAGGAATGGGTAAAGGCTACCTACATAAGTAAATGAATGTAGTGGCCTACCTCCAGTCGTAGTGAGTATGAGACTGGAGGGGGAAAAAGAAGAGTATTATAATGTTACCATATATCTCATTCGCCATGCAAGCGTACAAAGCCTTGCGCTGCTCGATCAACAGCTCCATGAGGTCAGCAAAAGACGAGCAGGCGGTCCTCCGCGATACTTGCCGGTTTTCACTGCCCGTATGATAAAAATAAAACAGCAGAGAAAATGGGACGCACCTAGGACACTCCACAAACCGAGTTTGATGGCACCTTGGCCGAGATCCGCAAGCACGTCATGGCCCGATGACTGCAATCCCTTCCCAGCGCCGCACACGACCGCCCACGTCGTCGTCGCGGCGTCGCGCGGCGTCGGCGCCGAGATCGCAGTCCATATGCCGCAGCACGGCCTTGAGAAGTGCCCATGTAGGCTTTCCGACGACGATCACGGATATCTGTGCGGCGTCTTCGAGTGCGTTTACGAATGGCTCGGGGCCAAGGAAGCGTGCGTGATCGAGAGCTTTGATGTAGCGCGCATTGTGGAGCGTGATGAGCGAGGGGAACTATCGTTTAAATTGCGGCTGAGATGTGGATGGGAATTGCGGGCTTGGTGTCGATGGGTGCTCGGGTGGGGACGCGGGTGCATCGCGAGGTCGGTTCGCGTCGACGAGGGTCCAGGATGTGGTGTTGAAATGGGCGCAGTCGAGTAGGGTGGGTGCGAGGCCGACGTCATCTGCCGTCCCTGGCCGTCCGTGCATTCTTCCAGGGCGAATTTCGAGAGTCTTGATGACACCGTGAGTGCGTACAGACAAGTGAAGACGGGCGGCCTTACTTTTTCACCGCCAACTACGCTTTCAACACCGCTCTCAGTGCCCGTCCACAGTTCCTCCCGGCGCACGTCCAGTCCAGCAGCTCGCATCCGCTCGTGCACGGCATAAGTCGACTCTTTGCCTGTGTTGCTGCAAAAATGGAAGGGCATACGCGCGGTGCGAGGGGTGGCGAGTGCTTGTGGAGCACCAGATGGGCGACAGTCCGATCAAGAGCATGCCTGAGATGTCGATAAGGATAGCGCGGATGAGGGGGGAGGATGGAGTGGAACATCAGTTTCGACTCCGAGTCCGTTGTGAGTCTGCGACTGCATGAACGTACGGCACGTTGGTCACCACACGAAGCAGGAGCCACGCTAATTGAACGAAACATTTTAAAGGTAGCATTCGAGTCATATCGCAGGATGACATCGGAGGGCCGAGGGAGAAAGACGCCGCCCGCCTGCCGCCCCGCCACGTGGCAACTGAACTCGAAGTCGGAGTCGATTTACGGCGTACCGTGGATTTATTTAAGCCGGAACAGCTGTGGCGACTCGAGTAGGTACTATTCAGGCTGCCCACAATTGACCGACCATGCCCAACCCAACTGCAGTTTGCCCAAATCGTGCGTGTTCTGGATGCGGCGAGCCCCGGATATTTGGTGAAAGCTGTGCGTCCCGACTCAGCGTCCACGCAGGCCAAATTTCCCCAAGCCACCGGCATTGCAGCAAGTTGGGTGATGGGTATAAGAGGTAGCGTATCACTTGTCAACATGCAGACCAGTGAAATGACGTTCCTATCAGTCTCACGGTTGCTCGCTCGGGCAGAATGGTCATTCGACGAATTTGAAGAAAATGGGAAGACGAGTTACATTGACGAGGCGATCAATCTAGACCGTCAGGCTCTGGCACTTTGCCCACCGCCCCACGCCGAGCGAGCTGTTGCATTGACTTCGCTTGGAATCCATCTTTTCTCTCGATACAACCAGCTTGGTGGGACGCAGGATCTCGAGGAGGCTATCGACCTCGCCCGAGAGTCACTTGACCTTCATCCGAAAGGACACCCACGTCGCTCCACATCTTTGTCCAACCTCGCCACTTATCTTTCAACTGGGCACAACCTGCTCGGTGGGATGCAGGATCTCGAGGATGCCATTGACCTCGCCCGAGAGTCACTTGAGCTTCGTCCGAAAGGACACCCAGGTCGTGCAAGATCTTTGTCCGACCTCGCTACTTATCTTTCGACTCGGTACAACCTGCTCGGCGGGATGCCGGACCTTGAGGAGGCCATTGACCTCGGCCGAGAGTCGCTTGAGCTTTGTCCGAAAGGACACCCACGTCGCTCCATGCCTTTGTCCAGCCTCGCTGCTTGTCTTTCAAAACGCTATAACCTGCTCGGTGGCATGCAAGATCTCGAGGAGGCCATTGACCTCGCCCGAGAGTCACTTGAGCTTCGTCCAAAAGGACGCCCAGAACGCTCCACATCTTTGTCCAACCTCGCTATTGGTCTTTCGACTCGGTACAACCTGCTCGGTGGGATACAGGATCTCGAGGAAGCCATTGACCTCCTCCGAGAGTCACTTGAGCTTTGTCCGAAAGGACACCCACGTCGCTCCACATCTTTGTCCAACCTTGCTGCTGGCCTTTCGACTCGGTACAACCTGCTCGGTGGGATGCTGGATCTCGAGGAGGCCGTTGACCTCGCCCGAGAGTCACTTGAGCTTTGTCCGAAAGGACACCCAGATCGCTCCGCATATTTGTCCAACCTTGCGACTCATCTTTCGACTCGGTATGACCTGCTCAGTGGGATGCAGGATCTCGAGGATGCCATTGACCTCGACCGAGAGTCACTTGAGCTTCGTCCGAAAGGACATCCAGGTCGCCCCACATCTTTGTCCAACCTCGCTATTGGTCTTTCGACTCGGTACAACCTGCTCGGTGGCATGCGGGATCTCGAGGAGGCCATTGACCTTGGCAGAGAGTCACTTGAACTTTGTCCAAAAGGACACCCAGGTCACTCCACATATTTGTCCAACCTCGCTATTGGTCTTTCGACTCGGTACAACCTGCTCGGTGGGATGCAGGATCTCCAGGAAGCCATTAACCTCGACCGAGAGTCGCTTGAGCTTCGTCCGAAAGGACACCCAGGTCGCTCCACATCTTTGTCCAACCTCGCTATTCATCTTTCGACTCGGCACCACCTGCTCGGTGGGATGCAGGATCTCGAGGAGGCCATTGACCTCGCCCGAGAGTCACTTG
>JBBPOC010000903.1:0-12732 GCA_038091235.1 Tylopilus rubrobrunneus | reverse complement strand
TTTATCAGACAACCCCAGAATATGAATGTGGTCTCATCACTTATAAAGGTATAACATTTTTATTGCATAATTACATGTGCTTGTCTAAACTATCTGGTTAAATCAGCACTTCACAGTTCCCCTGATGTCGTCCGATGCTCTCTCTGGGCATTGGCCGAGTTCTCGGGACGACAGCAGATCTTTGTCGGTCTGCGCGACCGTGCCATGCTGCTCCTTTCGGCAGCAACAGCCTTTCGAGGTGAGAGCTGCCGGATGCTCCAGTGGTCTGACCTCTTTCGGACCACGGCACCATTGGACCAGACGACTCGGGTGGAGGTGAGAGGCTGCCCCTCACCCTCACCAAGACGAGTGTGTGCTCACCGCGTGTGCGATCCCACAGGTCCTTGCTGCCCTTGCAGACAACGCAAAGCACAATCAGCATGGGCGGGTGGATGAACACGGTGCCATCCGACACCGGCAGGTGGAGCTCTGTGCTGTTGGGGCCATGGCATTCCTCTTCTTCGGACACTTCCATGTCCTCGACCGTTTGCCTCCGGATTTCGCTCCCGACTTCACCAACAAACAGTATGGTGAGTATGGGCACCGGGAGTGGTACTCCCACTTTGTTTTCTGTGCCGGATCTACCACGAAGGAGATGTCATACGACAGTGAGCCCCCAGCAGCCCCTTTGAAGCCGTGCGGCATGGTGCTGACGAGGGCTGATGTCGCAGACCACCACGAGCGTGTCACAGTCATGCACAAGAAGAACAATGTCAACATTACGAAGAAGACCCATGCCGGCCGCCACTATGCAGCACTGACGGCGCGTGCGCATGGTGCCAGCATGAGCGGGACAAAGGCCCTCGATGGGTGGAACGAGAGCGGATCATTTAATTCGGTCTATGACCGCGCATTCCCCCTGGATGCACTGCTGGGGGCAGGCATGTACAATGGCCGCTGCCCGGAGGAGTACGCACTCCCTCGGAGCTGCCTCGGTGAGCTGCGCACCCTCTGCATCTGGTCAGTCGCTGACGGGTGCATGGTCACCACGACTCGTGATGCCTCCAGTCCCTCCACAAGGCCTGCTCAGCGAGATCTTCCCCTTCATTGAGTCAGCCCAGGCAGCACTGCAGGAGCGTGTTCGCAGGTCGCCGATGGCGACCGACATTGCTCTAAAGCAGTTTTTGTCTGTCCTCGCCTGGTTCCGAACCGTTCTTCTTCAGGATGGTGCTGTTCTTTACTCCCAGCATCCCGAGCTTTCGGTTTTCCAGTTTCATCCATTCAACACTCCACAGTTCCACTCCTTTGCTGCCCAGTCCATCCAGCAGGTGGCGAGTGCCGAGGAGGCCTCCCGGCTTGCCTTCCACAACTTGCCACAGCACCTCGTCGCGAGCCTGCGGGGGATCATCACCAACTTGTCACTGGAGCAGCAAGCGCAGCGAGCTGAGAACGAGGCCCTTCGTCTTGATGTGCAGCAGCATGTGGCAACCCAGAACATGCTGCTCACTCAGCTTGCCAACCTGAAGCAGCCCAGGGGCCAGAGATCTGGAGCAGCGAGCAGAGAAGCATCCCGAGGTGAGTGACTCAGGCTTGGAGTGGCCTTGGACTCGGAACTCACTGTGCTTGCAGGTCCCAGTGTCTCTCCGAGTCTGAGCTCTCCACCCATCCCAGTGCCTCCCAATTCTGAGTCTGTGACACGGATGCATGCATCTGAGTCTGAGTCACTGCTGGCAGGCACTGGCAGCTCTGCCAGTGCCAGTGGGTCCATCATGATGGCCCCATCTCTGAGTCTGAGTCTCGCAGAGCAGACTCGGACTCGGACTCAGAGTCACAGTACTGGTCATAGTACCACTCATGAGGGCACAGCGAGAGCAGACCCACGCTCCGAGATCTGGACAGCGCTCACCAGTCGCTATGGCAGGGCACGGCTTGATGCCCACCAATGGGAGTGGAGGGATGGTGACTGGCTGCCCCACTACCGATATCAAACTGTTGTCTCGATCACAGAGCTCTGGACGGAACATACTGAGGGCTTGGGAGGACATCTGTCCACCCGAGAGCTTGCCGAGCGGTGGAGTGCAAAGTGGCGACGAAACCAGGGCAGCCTGAAGTCGGAGGGGTGCAGGCGCACAAAGGTAGTTATGCTCATCCAAGAACTTGCAGCCAAGCCCAACTGGAATGTGCCTTTGGCATTGAGGTTCGTCAGGGAAAGGTATGAGAGCATTTACCTCGGGAGGGTGCGTGCCTTCTGTGAGTACCTTCAGAGGGACTCTGGTGCAGGCTACAAGGCCATTCTGGCTGCTGCTGCCAGCTATCCTTGACTCAGAGTCAACAAAAGTAATCCCACTCTTTCAAGGCCATCCAGCATCCTTTCCTTGGTTCTCGAACACTTACTACTACTACTACTAGCACTACCAGTACACACCTTATAACTCAATGCCCATAGTACTACTGTACATGATACATAGCTAGTTGATCACTCAATTTGAGTCCCAAAAATTGCACCTACTTTGGGTCTTCAGGCTCATCCTTCAGTTTCGCAAACAAGGCTCGTGCCCCCATCTTCGAGGTCTGATCACTGCACATGTCGACAACGTGCTGCCTCGGGGCAGAACCACCCTTACCATACTTGCGCAAGATCGCGACAGCCTTCATTGCCTCGGACATCCATGTTGGGCCAACGCCGAGTGCTTGCTGAACTTCCCTCTTCTGGACCAACCTCGGGCGGTTTAGCCTCTGGCCATGGACCTGCATGGGGCACACCGTTCGGCTGTAGCGCTCCGAGAACGAGGTGGCAAACCACCAGGATGCCACCACATCGGCATTCGTCTGCACGTGGTGCTGGCCTTGCTTGAATGCGGTGTATCCTTCCTGCACCTCGGCCACCTCCGTCAGCCAACGAACCACCGGCGGGACCTCGCCGGCTGGCTCAAAGTCGCCCGCCGCCCCCACCACAGGCTCAGACTGGGGCAGACTCGGACCACCAGTAGCGGGAGGCTGGCGGACGGCCCGGGCCTGAGCCAACTGCACGGATGGACTCGGCGCTGGACCAAGCATCAGCGGGCGAAGTGAGACCACCAGCTTGAGTGTATTGTCGGCCGCGACACGCACCGTCGGCACATCAGCGCGTGTCTCGACGACATTGGACCCGGCAGCAGCGGCCTTGAGACGACGGCTGTACTCGGGGTGCAGCGGGTCCGGATAGGAGACCTCGACGGCGTCTGTTTTTCGAAGGCGGTGCGTGAGCGTCCGAGTCGATCGAGCGAGCGAGCGAGCAGCGCGCGAGTCCGAGCTTGAAGGACTCGGGCTCGGACGCGAGAACAAAGGAGCCTACCTGTGAGCTGGGGGGCCCGCATGGCCAGCTGTTCGATCAGCTGCTGCGTGTCCGTCTGCCACTCGCACGCGCCCGCATCGGACTCGGACCGCGACTCGACCGATCCGACGTGCGGGACATCAACCGTGTACGCGTTGCGCTGGTCTTCGTTGCCGGGGGAGACGAACGTCACGTAGACGTTCGCCTGGACGCTTTCGGGACCGCCATCGCTGGCATGCTGGTACCAGCCCAGCGAGCGGTCGTCCTCGCCGGGCTGTGAGACGCCCATGCTCGCTCCTCGTCCGCCACTGTGCGGGCTCCTGAAGCGCTCTTCAAGTTCTGCACCCTCGTCACCTGGCGGAGGGGCTGCTTGCCGGTTGAACCAAAAAAAGAAAGAAAGAAAGAAAGAAAGAAAGAAAAAAAAACAGGGGGGGCGGGTGAGTGAGCAGGACGGCGACACGACGGCGAGAGACACGGCACACGTACCACTGGCATCTCGCCCGGGAGCGCTGGGGAGAGGAGAGAGGGGTCGGATGACCTCCACCTCCCTCGTGAAGCCGAACGTGCGGTTGAGGAGGACGCCGCGCATCCGCTCCATGTTCGTCTTCGAAGTGAGGCGGCGCCTGGCGTCGTGGTAGGGCCACTTCTCGGCCTGTCTCTGGACCATCGTGACGAGCTCGTCGCGACGCCTGTTCTCACTGCAAGCGAGCGCGTGGCGACGTCAGCGGTGATCGACAGTCTACGAAGGGCGCGTGCGCGCCCCCCCCCCACTCACAGGTCGTTGGCATCGTACGGCACCTCAACGGTCTCGCGCACGAAGGCCCGTTCGCTGCCGTCGTCCAACCTCGTCGTCTCCAGCGTCATCGCTGTGACGGTCGGGTCGATCGTGGTCAGCAGGGGGCTGGTGTTCACGGTCACTGGCATCATGCCGGTGGTCCTGAATGAGGCAGTACTAGGGGAGCGTTGGCGTTGGCGTTGGCGTTGGCGCTGGCGTTGGACATGCCGTGTCGTCCGTCCGTTCTTCGATGGATTGCGATGTGTTCACGACGGCGCGATCGTGATGGGGAGGAGAGAGCGGACGGAGCGGGAAAGAGGGGGTCCGAGTCGGTCGAGAGAGAGGGGGCCGGGGTCCCGCGCCGTGTCGTGCCGCGTCGCGGTCGCCATCTCGTTCGTGCTCGTTCCGTTCGTTGCGTTGCGTTCGAGCGCGAGCGCGTGGGGGGGGCGATGTATTTCCGCTCGTGGCGTCACCCGCGCCACGCCTGGCCGACCGTGGGAACGAGGTCACCGCGCCTCACCACGGTGGCCACCGCGGGCCGAATACATTCGTATGTATGCCTAACCCTAACCCTAGTGTACAATTTGAACTTCTTCGTCGGGTCTGCCGCTTTGCCGAGGCGGAGTGTGAGTATAGGTCAACCTATCCGCCAATCCACTATGACGATTCTACCTCCTTGGGAGCTTCTCTGCTTGCCTTCGGCTCGCCGGCCCCTTTGCATGACGAATCTACCAAGTCCTTGACGTCGAAGGCTCATCTTAGCGCTCTTTCTTCCCCCTCTACCACAAACGTTTGCCTCATTCTCAGTTGAATGACTTCCGCAGATACGCCGTAAGCGAGGCTGTTGGAATCGGGCACGTATCTCCGTTCATGATTTGGCTGGCGAGTTTTATCTGCGGTGTATATACCAAGAGGCTATTCCTTTACGTACCATGCTGGTGCAATCACGATGAGTCTACCTCAGCCCGAGGGCACATATTCCGAGTCATGCATCAGGCACGGGTTCTCTGTTGTTCTACTGGTAAGTAACGTCTGAATTCAGTGTCTACACAGTTTATATTCACCGCCCTACCTCCGTCCATCTTGCTTGTCTCGTGTGAATATATCGATTTACAGGCATCTCTCCCTCAGGGAACAATGTACGCAACTCACTTTGCCGGCGGAGTCATGTCTGCATTCCAGCTAGCTGGAGCTCCATCTGACCGTTGGCAGTAGTTTCTTTTCCACCATTCTGGCAATCAGCGTTGATTGAGAACGTGGTTCATGGACGACGACGTGAGTACTTCGCGAGGTTAGCGGTGCTGATTGTGTTTAAGTTGACGCTGCGCATTCTGACGACCGTGTTCGCTTTCAGTACGGAAACGGGTGATGCCAACGACCACTCGTTTGTCCGAAGACTTCATATTCAACGCGCAATGACCTCTGGTATCAAAGAGGCTAGTTCGTGCCAGCGTGATTATCAAGCACTTTGATCCGAGTCCTTGGTCATGTTTCCGGGTACCAGAACATAATTTTTTTGGGTATTCTCTTACTCGTCCCACGGATATCTTTTCCGCTCATGAGCACGTTTTTGCGCCGCCTTTTGTTGCTCCGCTAACGCCCAGGCACTGTTCAAAGTTAAAGCGACGCGTCAATATCGATCTTCGATGACACATGATCCGGGAACTGATGGGTGGCGTGTTGGTAGCGCTTCACTGGTTTGTCTCCCCTCCTCAGGCGCGCAGTGATCATCATTCTTCTGACAGATTCTGATAGGGCATTATTTCGAGGGCTCAATGGCGGTCCCACCACCTGTCTACCCAGCCATGCGAGGTGGCCGCTGGCACCCTAGTGAGGCTTTTCCCGTGTAGTAGAATTCGGAGTGGATCATCATTGCAGATCGCAGGCTTTCAACAATGATGAGTATTTGAATCCGTGTCTTGAAGCCCTGAAGTACTACATGGGATGTGACACACTACCGTGTGAAATTTTTCCACGATGAATCATCACTGCCACTCAGAGGGCCGGGAGCCGTACCCGGTTGATTGTCAAGAAGAGAGAAGGTGAGTAATTGAGTCGACGGCTAGTTATTTTTTTACTTTTCGTGTGGTGTTAGCGATATGAATGGCTATGCCAGAAGAAGGATTTCTGCGCGCCAAGGCCTTATCCCAAAGGTTCGTAATTCTGGCTTCCTTCTGAGTAACCGTTTAACGGACTCTCTGGAACAGCCGCGTCCCTATCCTAGTATCCTCCCCACGTGAGTTCAGTACCTGTCTCCCTTCTTTCGGGCTCGAGTTGGATGTACGCAATCGTTGCACAGCATTCACACTATCACAAAAACACCACAGCCTTCGATTTCGAAGTATGTGGGCACACTCAACGGTGCGAGATCCTCCTGTTTCATAGGTTCAAATCACCGTTGATTTTGATGGAAGGGTCGACGCCTTATATCCGCACTCCTCTCATTAATTTATGTAAGGCTCGGTTCCAAGTCCAAAACCGCATGGAAAACCATGGGCGCAGCCCACTTGACGGTATAAGCTCTGCGTTAACGGACAATACGACTTCGAGTGAGCTAGCGGTTAATCGTCAGAATAGCTATGGACTACTTCCGTTCGTCACTATCTCGAATGAGCTTGTGACGGAACGAGCGAACGCAATGGATGCATCACGACGGCGCCAAGAGAGCCCACGGACGTCTGGAGAGATCCACCCCAACCATGATGGGAGCCCGAGGTTCCCCTTGTTATCCGAGGATGACGGGTCTGTGTCAAACCCACGAGTTCTTCGCAGATACCATCAGAGTGCGCTCGAAATGGTGATCAAGACAAGTCGCTATGATAGAGCTGTGGGGTAGGGATCGCATTAAGAGCAAAGGGCTGCTCGGGGCAAGTATAGGGACCGAGGACGATATGGGCGCAAGAGGTAAAAATGAAAACGATTAAAAGAGTGACGTCCAGCTCTGGAGAACTCAGGCGCAATAGGTTTCGACGTGAAAAGTCGCGCTAAAGGCGCTCGCAAAAAAGGGACACGCATGCCTGGGCTGTGAACGTCATCCTCCATCCGATGCAAACGATTCGAAGGCTGCGTACGCACTTCCCCGATCAAAGGATACCAAGTCTAGGCTCCAGCCACGGAGCGCTAGTAAGTTCGCATATGGTCGCGTTAGAATCCATACTGATCTCAACTGCTTCTCATTTAGTAACACGCTCCCTGGTAGTCTTGGCAGTGCTATATCAAACTGATGTCCTCCTGCCAGTGGGAACCTGTCGTGATGGATTGAACTGTCCTGCCATCTCGGCTACATTGTGAGTAGCTTAATCTTCTTGGAATGGAAGGTTGATTCCGCAACCCTGCACACAACTCATGAGAGCAATGTGTCATAGACGTAGTTGGTATCGATTACCAGTGACATGATATTCCCTCCTGCCATTCACAACGGACATACAGCCAATCAGACCATCCAGTCCCACGTCCGTAAATCCAGTAAGCCTTGCATCAAAATTTCCAGCCGCGCGCTCCATGTCAACTTGTATACTCACGGCGCCATCCACAGAGCGGCTAATATGAATGGCGGTCCAAGAACTCCTGATCTGTGGCTCCGGCCCCCGGAAGATATATACGCCACGGCTTCGATTTAAAGAGCTGTGATACTATCGTGATGATCCACGACGGGAACCCGCCTCTACCTCCTGGACCTTCATACAACTTCCCTACGCGCTCTCGGGCTATAACGAACTCCACCGCGCAGATATGTCGATTAACTTAGAAGTAAGTTGAAGCTCGTTCTGATGCGCAGAGCTTGCTGAATGAAGGACACTCAGGCGGACGAGGCACAACGCGGTCATTGCAACGACGGGTACAGCCCTCATGCGAGCCAACTTCAGGCCATAACGAATCCCCCTGATCCGCGCCAGTCGCAACATGGCCAATCTGACTCCCAACCAATGGTCCAAATTCAACATAATCAATACAATAGCTACCAGCACAACGGTCATATGAACTCCCAATCGTCCACGTTCGTCTCTGCTTCGTTGCCCAATCCACACGAGCAACATCCACGGGAGGGATTTACGCTCTCAGTAACATACTCTGCAACTTCACCATCCTCGTCGCCACACCTGCCGCTCAATAGTTACGGTGGCGCAGAATACAACCCATACGATGAGCAGCAGATATACGCGCCTGGCCCACGCCCGCAGTCGCAATTCGAACTTGCCTCGTACAATAGCCAGGGAAGTAACATAGGCGCCGGCGACGCGTCTGTTTTACAGAACGGCAGTTTTTCCCCGCGCAGCACCATGGTTGGGAGTCTTACCCCGGGCGCCGATGACGCTCCATCGGAGACCAACACCTGGAACGGGCAGGCACCGCAGCGCGCTCCACGGCGGCACAACACGATCAAAACAGTCGAGCTGCTCAACGGAAACTTCGTCCTCGACTGTCCGGTACCCTCGGAGTTACTTGACAGGTGTACTTTTCGCGACGATCGGGAATTTACGCGCATGCGGTACACCGCAGCGACCTGCGATCCCAACGACTTCAGAGATGCAAAGTTTTCGCTGAGACAGTCCTATTATGACCCGCCAAGACGCACGGAATTGTTCATTGTCATAACGATGTACAATGAGAACGAGGTGCTATTTTGCAAAACCATGGAGAGCATCATGAAAAATATTGCCAAGTTATGCAAACGGGACCGAAGTAAGATGTGGGGAAAGGAGGGGTGGAAGAAGGTAGTCGTTTGTATCGTTAGTGACGGGCGTCAAAAGATTAAACCCCGCACGTTGAACGTCCTTGCTACTATGGGTGTATACCAAGAAGGTATAGCTAAGGTACGCACATTGAACGCTGGATTGGCTTGAGCTAATGGGCACAAAGAATATGGTGAACGGCAGGGAGGTGACGGCCCACATCTACGAGTATACCACTCAGAGTAAGTGCCGTACAAATTACTATGTATTACATCCTGACAAGTTGCAGTCTCCGTCACGCCCTCGATGGAGATTGAGGGCGCAGAGAAGGCAATAGTCCCTGTTCAGATAATTTTCTGCCTTAAAGAACGGAACCAAAAGAAGATCAACTCCCACCGCTGGTTCTTCAACGCTTTTGCGCCGATCCTCAACCCGAACGTTTGTGTGCTCCTCGACGTTGGTACGGTTCCAGGTCCCTCATCCATATACCATCTATGGAAAGCTTTCGATGTCCATCCCAACGTTGGTGGGGCATGCGGAGAGATTGTGGCCGAGAAGGGCAAATACGGACAACACCTGCTTCACCCACTTGTCGCAGCGCAAAACTTCGAGTACAAGATGTCCAATATCCTGGATAAACCTCTCGAGAGCATATTTGGGTATATCACCGTCCTCCCTGGCGCATTCAGCGCATATCGGTACAGAGCTTTGCGGAACGAAAAGGGTGGAGCTCCACTGGAGAAGTATTTCTTAGGAGAGAAGATGAATGGTGCAAGTGAAGATATATTCACTGCGAATATGTATCTCGCCGAGGATCGGGTAAGTACTCAGTGTTATTGAGATCCGGTTGCTCATGGATACATTAGATATTATGTTGGGAGTTGGTCTCGAAGCGGAATGAATCATGGCTCTTGCACTATGTCAAGTCAGCATACGCTTATACCGACGTTCCAGACGGCGTTCCAGAGTTGATATCGCAACGTCGACGGTGGCTCAATGGATCCTTCTTCGCAGCGGTGCACAGTATTGTCCATTTTAGCTACATTTACCGGTCTAAGCACTCCTTCCTTCGCAAGTTTTGGATACACATCGAAATGCTCTACCAAGTCTATAACCTGATCTTCTCTTGGTTCGCCCTTGTAGGTGCTATCGTCCATCGTTCTGAATCATCTTACAATGTGACGTGGAACTTCTTCTAGGGGAATTACTACATTTCCTTTATCATTCTGACGCAAGCAATGGAATCCTTACTCCCGGTCTTCCATTACCCCAATCTCGTTCTCCATTATTTTTACCTGGGGCTTCTCATCATGTGTTTCATTCTTTCACTAGGCAATCGGCCACAAGGTTCCAAGGTTGCGTACACCCTGGCTATCCTTGGGTTTAGTTTGATCACGATGTACATGACGGTGCATTCCATATCCTTCACTTTTCACACATGCGTGCTGAAAGCTGGTTAACAGGCCTCTGCAGCCCTTCTCGCTTACAAGGGCGTCGAGAACGTTGCTTTATCTGAGGGTCGTGCCATCGAACTCAAAGATTTCCTTGCGAATCCGCTCATCCGCAACATCGTTCTCTCAGTTGGGGCTACGCTCGGGCTTTATATCGTTTCATCGCTTTTATCCGTACGTACTCGCCGAACATCTGACCCGTCGAAATTACTGATGAAGTATCTAGTTTGAACCATGGCACATGATTACTTCTTTCATACCGTATCTTTTGATGGCACCATCGTACATTGCGGTCTTCAATGTGTTCGCTGTACGTGCCTGCCATTTTGTTCCTCGAACGACGTGCTTAGAGCTATCTCGAGTTTGCAAACGTTCACGACGTGTCTTGGGGAACAAAGGGTGACAACAAGGCTTCCACTGACCTTGGCGTCGTCTCTGTCGGTAAGGGAGGGAACAAGGTCCAAGTTTCTGTGGTGGAGGAAAAGGATATCAATGCTGCCTACGAAGAGGCCAAAGCCACTTTACGTGGCAAACCGCCAAAAGTGAAGGAAAAGGTGGACCCTGCGACACAGCAAGAAGATTACTACAAAACTTTCCGGACGAACGTGAGTCATGACCACATGAACTATCGCCATGGTGGCTAATTTGTCTCTGAAACCTGCAGGTGTTGTTGTTTTGGACATTGAGCAATGTTCGTTTCCTTCCTTTGTGAGCATTAGTGTTGTGCTGAAAGACCTATGCAGGCTATACTAGCGGTCGCTGTCCTGTACGTGTCCTCCTCTGCCTCCTCTGCATGAACTCACCATGTTGGTACAGATATGTGATACCAAAACTCGGAGGCGAAATAGGCAAGATTTTCCTGACTGTCTACATGACTTTCATCTTATACTCTATCGCGGGGCTGGCACGTAAGTGGTTTTCTTTCTGAGTACATTATGCATCATGCTCAGATGTCCGACAGTCATCCGCTTCCTTGGGTCGACGGCATATTTGATCGTGCGCCTGTTCGCTGGGGAGTGAGCGAGCGAGGATGATGTCTGTCTTACTTTGCTCAGAAGTGCAAAGGAAATTCAGATAATGTTTCTAGGTCCACCGTGACAGTGTCGTTTGGTATAAGGCTCATGATTCTGTTCGTATTTATGGGGTTGTGAAATATAGGGTACTTTGCTGCTAGACGGCGTCCAATGGGAGTCGATAGCAACGTTTGAGACCTATTTTGCGCGGGATCCGTAGAAGCTGGCGCACACTAGCATCAGGGCCGAACACACGGGCACCTGAAAGAGGACGTACATTCCCGCTAAGTAATCTTTGATTGTGTCCATTGAGGCCGTCAGGTTTCAGTCATTATTCTGAAATTGGTACTGAAGACCCCGTGATGACTTGATGGATGGAACGAACACTGAAGAAAACGCAATGAGCCCGCCTGCCTCCTTATATATTTAGAACCGAACCACCTTCGATGCGCGATGCTCCTTAAAATCCACTCCAGGTACCCCATAACGGAGAGAAGACTATCGTCACGGCAGAACCACGTGAACATCGCAATCAGGGCTTTCTCAAGCGCCTCGTGATCCGCTTTATCGATGTAACACGCGTTAGTCCATGATGTCCAATGCAGCCGCGCGATCCTGCAAAACATTTCGCTCGCCACTTGTGCGAGAGCATTGCGTGACAATAGCAGGTTGAAAAAAAGTCGTTGATGTGGACATCGAGGTGGGTCGACCTACATTAATGGAGGAAATAAACTCGTTGAGGGCAAGAAGTGCTTCGAATGACGCTGCAAGTTTGTCGCAAAGCCAGTCTGTTGATGAGCACTAGTGGCAGGCTACGAATAGTTTCCCTCGTGGTGCTGAAGAAACGCTGGGAGAGGATCAATAGATGAGCCTCGACCTCCCTGAAAGCATATCAGCTCTATGGCTTGGAGACGCGGTGTCGACGAGTGCTAAACTGCGCAATACATGAAGGAGCCTACCTTGTTCTGTCAACGAGTACCTCTCCCTAAGTTCTTACTGCGGAGATCTCGTGGTGAGCCTGGATTGAACGAACGAGGAACTGAGTGGTGCGAGCTGGCATCGTGCTGCTCGCTATTCATGGTACCCTGATCCCAAGCTTCTCTGAAGCAGGGTTAGAAAAACAACGCCTACAGGTTACGCTATACAACTCACTGGAACAGAGTCTGACTGCTCGTCGATTGTGGATGCCTGCCTTGCGCTCGAGAAAAATTCATGGCGTCCGTTGATCTTGAATGTTGATTTGTGGATTGGACGACGTGTCGACACCCGTTTTCTCCGGTCAGGCGTGACGGACACACTAGGCTGTTCCTTGGAATAAGGTGTCGAGTGAAGGAGTAAACAAGTGTTGGTTTATTACCATCACACAGTGCCAGTCATCATTGACATGACACCGCCTCGACAGCGACGGCCCGGAATATCACCAGGTCCCTCTTGGGCTGTTCTCTCTGGTATGTTCGCTCTAAACATCCACCCAATACCCTGACCGACGGTCAACGAGAACCCGCGAGCAGCTCGCCGTCCGCACGGA
>JBBPOC010000902.1:0-12761 GCA_038091235.1 Tylopilus rubrobrunneus | reverse complement strand
CTCCCATGACCTGGTCACAAGACAGCCAACGACTCTTCGTCATATCCCAAGACAAGAAAATCAAGTTATTTGACCCATCCTCCGGGTCCCAACTGGCCGAAGGGAACATCCGCGAAAACAATGGCACATTGTTCACGTTCGTCGCCTCTTCGGACAGCAAATTCATCGCTGCCTGCACTGATCGTTCTGTCTCATTTTGGGATACTTTGACTCACTCTCAACTCGGCATTGTCGAGGACACGGACAGGATATGGTCGCTTGCATTGTCGCCCGATGGGAATTGCCTCATCACAGGCGCTAAAGATTCTGGGACAATCATCATCTGGGATCTCAGAGCGATTCTCCCGGCATCATACCTCCAGATCAGTGTGAGCATCAGATGCCAGCTTGGGAATCCCTCTGACTCGTCAAATTTCCTTTCTGTGTGCGCGCGTACAATCCGCGTTCTGCCTGACCACAGGACGTAAGTTGTCGTTGGCGTCCATCGTCGGTGCTTTTGCTGAGACATTCTTCAGGCGCAAAATGCGAGTTCAGAGAGGACCCCAGATCAACCACGCAGCCAGGATGATGTACTCGACGTAAGATTGCATACGGCTCCTCTTATGAGGCATCGTGTTGACCATAGCAAAAGACGGCATTGCCGCCGAGTCAACCCGCTCCTGGGCTGATGTTCGACCTCGACGAGGTGAGTAATGAGAAGGTCTTTTTTTGCCTTGTGTTGACAGCGCGCGATAGCCCCCTTCCCCTGCCTCGGATGAGCTTCTGCGCGATCTCGCTGTGCCACCGCAAGATTCCTCCCCGGTTCAGCAACTAGCTCCCGGTCCGCCAGTGACAGCACCCATTGACAATCCTCAGGGAAATTCCAAGGCTCGTCCAACCCTAGCGGGACGGTTCAGACGATGGACGAAGAAGCGTCGCAATCATATAGCCGCCGAAATTTCATTAGAGGAACCCGATCACGCTCGAATGTCGCCGCATCAAATCTCCCCAGACTCGGAGGAAGCCGGTCGCGATCGCACAACCGAACGAATGCCCTCACGTCCCAACCGCACGCGAATACCTGATCAAGCCTCCGCGGATACTGCTCAGGGCAGCACACCACGAGCAAGAGCACGATCGAACCAGAGACCTTCAGGGATAGCCCTTGCTCAGCGGGATCGAGTGAGTGTTTTCCATTGGTCAATTTCAACGGATATCTGATTGCTTCGCACAGCGGACTGTAATGTATATCGACTATGTGTGTTCATTCGTCTAACCAATAATGAACTCGACTTATTGTTCCTTGCAGGACCAACCCCTCCCATCCTGTCGGATCTCGTTACCTCGATGGATGTCTTGTTGCCGTACGGGCCATCCTGACTCGACGCCTCAGGTCTCGGACTCGAATCAACCACGTCAAAATGCTAATGCGGAACTCTCCCAGGACCACCAGCGCTTACCTCCCGATGCACCAGTGACCGCGCCTGTCGAACACGAGGTACCTGACTCACAGGGCAATCACGATCGGACACCTCATGAAGCCCACTCAGGAGATTCTCCCCAGACGA
The DNA here is from genome assembly GCA_038091235.1 of Tylopilus rubrobrunneus. Lineage (NCBI taxonomy): Eukaryota > Fungi > Basidiomycota > Agaricomycetes > Boletales > Boletaceae > Tylopilus > Tylopilus rubrobrunneus. The sequence goes on along the minus strand of JBBPOC010000902.1, from coordinate 11,214 downwards.
GTACACCGCGCACCAATGCCTTCTCTTTCTCTGAACGACCCTCGACAACCCAACAGGTTGAGGTGAGTACACATTTTGTATATACGCTGAGAAAGCCCCAATTTGCTCATGAACCTCGTATTCTCACTGATCCTATGATTCACAGAAGAGAAGAAACGAGCCCAAAGACACCTCCATACCTGTGTCGTCCAGCGAGCTGCCCAAGACCACCACGCTCTCAGAAGGCGGCCCCGCCAGAGCCCCAGATGAGACGAAACCCGTGGCTGGCGGTGGTGACAAGGTGACAATCGTTTGCGTGCCCTCGGACGCTCACGCTCACGTCTGTTCGTCTAGTGAGGACCTACTAATGGAGGGCCATCTTTGTGTAATGTCTAGATCCAAGCAAACGTCCGTTAATGATGTATGTGGATTCGGAGTACTTGAGACGCACGAACGACGTCAACATTTACGCTCTAACAAGTTCTGGATCACACAAAGCGCATTCAGGGGCTCCGCATTAGGCTTTCGAGGACCAGTAGGGACTCTGTCCAAACTGACTTCACCCCGCCTCTGACGCGTTGGATCTTCATGGCTTATCACTTCTAACCTGTTCCCCCCATTTAATGTGCACACTCGAGCTTGCCCGGTACATATTCTTCGCAACGGGATTAACTCAATCTGAGTGATTCGACACGGCCCAACCGCTGCTAACATGCTATGCAATCTCTCCTTCAAAGCACAAATGACTTTCCTTTTCTTCGTACGTAGTGCTATCGTCATCCACGCTTTGGAATTCGATGCATATACAGACTGCCCTCCGCACCTTTCCCTCGATGGTGCGAGCCTGGGCCACCCAGTTCAGGGTTACTGCGAGGTGTGGGTTTCTGCTGTCCGAAGTCGAGATGACATACGCTATAGTAGATTTTGCGAGTTGTTCCAAGCCAAGATCATGAACAACATTGAGGCCAAATTTCAGGTTAAAGACAGTGCTGTAGTACAGTGATATGGTGTTCAGATCGTAATACATATAATCCGAGAAATTCGCCGTCTTGGCCTTTCACACTCGCCCATAGCTTCAAATGGTGCCTTTTTCGACAGGGACAGCAGCTCTTCCATCCATCGCGGCGAGTTGATAAAAAGGTAAATCCAAAGGGTCGAGCGACATAACGCCGATGGCGATAAACCAGGCGACATTGGTCCAACTATGCATAGTCCGAATGTGATGTGGTCCCCGCCGTGCTCACTATATAATAAGCATGAGCGCCATCGGTAAAGATTGCTTCGAGAGTTTCCGTTTGAAGGCGAAAGATGCAGGAACGAGGATTCATCTGAGAGCTATACGGTGGGCCTGGAGTACTAGGTGAGCGGGATGATGATAGCAACTAGGCGACGTTATCGTAATCTCCTCCAACTGCTCGGTTTGGTAATTCCGAAAAAAGCATCCTGACTTTCCCATTCCCCTCCTCTCAGTCATCGGCGCCACAATGTCTGCTGGTGCTCAAATAAGTGGCGATGGAACCAAGTCGATCCGGGATATCTCGATCCTGTATGCCACGGAAACCGGAACAGCGCAGGAAGTCGCTGATCGGATCGCGAGAGAATGTCGCAAGGGCCACTTTCATTGTCGCGTGTCTAACATCGGGTCTTATCCCCCGGTAGGTCCCCCGCCGACGTCTCGACGTCTTGCTCTCAACCTTATATCCTAGGCAGAGTTGATCACGGAGCATCTTGTTGTCTTTGTGGTTGCGACCACTGGCTCGGGCGTAGAGCCACGTGCCATGACGCCCTTGTGGAATTCTCTCCTCCGAGCAGATTTACCCAGCGATTTATTCGAAGACATGGAATTCGCTGTCTTTGGACTGGGCGATTCTGCCTATGACAAGTTCTGTTGGCCAGCAAAGAAACTGGCTCGTCGGCTGACCAGTCTCGGAGGACAAGAGCTCTGCGCTCGAGGGGAAGGAGACGACCAGCATCCGTTAGGGTATGTCAATCGGATTTTACATTTTCCTGCAGAGTTGCTCATTGAATGCTCAGCATTGAGGGCGCGCTTGATCCGTGGATAGAACAACTGATCTTGAAATTGCTGAGTCTATACCCATGTAATGATTCGCTCCAAGTTCTTCCGAGACTCGGGAACCCCCTGCCTCGTGTTAGGACTGTCACAGTCCCAACGGGAACCGAATGCACGAATCCTCTGGATGCTGATCAGAAATATTGGGACGTAACGGTCAAGTGTAACCGCCGTATCACTGCAGAGGATTGGTTCCAAGATGTGAGACATTTCGAATTTCTTTCGGAAAGTGACTTAGAGTGGGTAAAGGTTTCATTCGTAGGTATATACTGACTCCGATATATAGTCATTTGCCAGGAGATGTTGCTATCATCCATCCCGTAGCTCTTGCGTCAGAGGTGGATAGCTTTCTGGTCTCCATGGGATGGGCAAACAATGCAGACGATCCCTTTTCTATTACCCACGCGATGAAAGGTACGTGCTCAATTCATCAATCGTATTCTTCTTCCCCAACAAGATATAGATCAGTCCTTACCCGACTATACACCTCAGGTTACGACACTTCGTACGCTTTTTACTCGGTACTTGGATTTCAACGCAGTCCCTCGCCGTTCTTTTTTCGAACTACTTCGTTGGTTTGCGAACGATGAGATGGAGCGAGAGAAACTGGATGAGTTTCTTTCGAACGAAGGCGCTGTAGGTGGTATTTGCAGACAATGTTTCAAGACTCACCGTCATATAGGACGAGCTATATGAGTACTGTCAGCGAGTAAAGCGCACCATTAGAGAGGTTTTGGCTGAATTCCGGTCGGTACGAATACCAAGAGACTATGTTTTCGATCTATTCCCTCCCCTTCGACCACGACAATTTTCGATAGCAAGCTCTCCCAAAGTATGTTCTTCGCAAAGATACATACTCATTACTTAAGAAATCCCACAGAGGCATCCCCGTGAACTCCATCTATGCGTTGCGATCGTCAAGTATCGCACGAAGTTGAGGGTACCTCGAAAAGGTGTCTGCACTAGTTTCCTTGCCGCACTTCAACCGGGTCTGTAATTTTTCAGAAAACGGAACAGTCTGCTGACAATATCTTCTTCAGGGGAGAAGTTGCGTATCACTATCCAAAAAGGTTTGATATCACTCCCGAACGACCCCCGAACACCCATTATATGTGTTGGTCCTGGTACCGGTATTGCCCCAATGCGAGCGGTCATAGAGGAACGCGTTGCTGCAGGATGTCAAGGTCAGTCCATTTGAACCCGCTTGAACCCTACCTCTGACACCGTCTAGCTATGATCCTTTATTTTGGGTGCCGATCGGCACTCAAGGATCAGCACTATGGTGCAGAATGGGAAACTTACGCACAAGCGGGTCAGATCACATACCGTGTTGCGTTCTCGCGAGATGGTCCCGAAGGGACGAAGAGGACATATGTGCAAGATCTGTTGCGGATGGACAAGGAACGAGTGTGGGATCTCCTCGGAGCGCGACAGGGCACGTTGATAATTTCTGGGTGAGCATCCGACAGGCACGATCGACGAAAGAGGCTGAAGGACATCTGCAGGTCTTCGAACAAGATGCCTGCTGCGGTACGCGAGGCTGTGAGGGAAGCAGTGTCAGAGTTTGGGAGAATGTCCGCAAAGGATGCAGCCAGCTACGTCTCTACAATGGAGCGTGAGGGAAGAATTATAGAGGAGTGTTGGAGTTGAGGCATTCCCCAAGCTATAAAAAGCTGCTGTAGAGACCCAATTCGTCCTCGTCCTTGTCCATGCCTAACTCACCTGGAGACTGAAAGTTATTCGGTAATGCCCACATGCCGCTGTACGCTACTAGTAGGTCTGCGAACGGCCGCACAGTGGATGGAATGTCAGGAATTTGGAAGCGAGATGCGTATAATCCCCTTCTGCACCATGAGGACGAGCACTCGCATTGACGCCCGTGCCAACAGCAGTTATGATGTCTTTGGGGGCCCGGATCAGGAACCAGATTACTACTTAGTTGTTGGGAATGTGCTACGAGGGTGGCTCAGCGTAAATTACTCGTACGCAAAGGGGCGGACTTACTAGACCATCATTCGACGAACGTGGATTCTCGCCAAGAATTTCCACCGGTAGAGTGTCATTATCGCGTCAGGATGCAGTTCACAAGAAGCAATGGTTCTTCGAGGGAAACTATCATGATCATGGAGATGTTGAAGGTCCCGTTCAATTGAAGGACTCGCCGGAAGAGTCACTGGCAGGTATGTGTCACATGTCACACCTCGTTCGACAGGTTGGCTTCGCCACTTCAAGCCCCTAGCGAGAATCGTAGTGATAGCTGACAACTTTGCTGGCAATACTTCGCTTCAATTTTCACGGTCCCGTAAATTGCTGTTACAGACATTGAATGGGCACTCGTAGTTTTCTGCTCTCGTTTCGAACTTAAATCTGCGATGACCCATCTACATCCATCCATGTCTGCATACTACTCGTCCAGAGCACATTTTATCGATGAAGAGGCCGCCGGACTCAAGTCAAGAGCATTGGAACTCTGTTCCGAGAGGAACGCCCTTTCCCTTACGTGTCAACTCCCAACCGAGATCCTTGAAGCCATATTCATCTATTGCGTTCAAATCGACGAATTTCCCCGGTCCTATTCCACTTTGCTCAGCTGGGTCAATATTTCATACGTTTGCCGTCGTTGGCGTAACGTCGCTCTGAACTGCCCCACTTTTTGGGCTGACCTTCCTGTTACGACGCCTCGCTTCACTCAGGAGTTGCTGGCCAGATCAAAGCAAGCACCGTTGAAAGTGCATGTGAATCTGAGACAGTATGAGTTTCCATTTGCATTGCTTTCTTTAGAGCAATGGGCGAAACACACAGAACGGCTTCAAGTTCTCGACCTGGCCATGTTTGCCTCGGACGTGGAAGATTTTCCTCCCATTTTCTCCTCGAAGGCCCCTCGCTTGCAAAAGCTGAATATAACGATATGGAATAACATCCACTGTCGTATTTCTCCGAAGTGGCCCTCCTTGCCTTTTCATGGAGATACGCCTGCCCTCCGTACACTGGAGTTCACGGAATGCGGAATCCCATGGCATTCATTCACGCTGGGTGGTTTGACAATTCTCAGTTTGTGCCGTGATAACGCCTCACTCTCTTCTCTTCTTATGCAAAGACTGGACATGCTTGAAGATCCGTCCCTCTCCGGCCTGATGATTCACTCATTGGGGATCGCATCATGGCTCTCGTCCGGAAGGGCATCATTCACTTTCAGTGCCGCAGAACGCGACTGCAAAAGTCCTAGAGAACATGTGGAGTGGGACCGGAACGTTCCTCTCCAGATATTCATCGACTTTGAACATGATACCTTTATCGAGCGAACTTGCCAACCCAGGCTCAGAAGGTTAGTGGGGTGCATTTGTCGCTCCATACCTTTGCCACACGTTCAGACCATTCATGTCTTCCATCCTTCCGACTCACGGAGGTTTTGGTCACATCTCTTGAACCATACTCGATTTGAAAGCGTACGGTACCTCAAACTGAGCGAAGGCAACATGCCACTTGACCTGGGCCGCCTACTCGCTATCCGTGGAGTAGCAAATCGAGTTCGGCTGGTGCCAGCATTGGAGGAGCTGGAGCTGCAAGAAGTCTCGGTCCCCGAACCAACCGAGACCGGTTCGGACGCAGACTTTTTGTATGATCTGCTCCATGTTCGAAAAATGGCGTCTGTCAGAGGTCCAGTCAGTATGTCGCATGTGTCGGTCGTCCGGATCAAGGAGCCCTATTGTGTCCGTACAGCAGTGGACGTGGTTTTGAAGTGGAAGGTGGACGGTTGAGAGAGCGTAGTATGGGAGTTGCATGAGTGTTCGCGCCTTGCATCCATTGACAACGAAGATCTTCCGTACCTACCTGCGTCACCTCACATTGAGCAGGGCGACTCAGAAGATGGAACACATCAATTCTATCATCTTACTGTTCATCGTGGTACAGACTGCGGCACTATTTACCAAGAAACGATCATGACAACATCCCATTTGAAAGGTAGAATCAAAAACGCGAACCTCTAGATTTCCAAAGCTGTCCGAGCCCACGAGACAGCCTCGCGAATGCGAGCCATGATGCCCGCCGAGTTCCGCGCAGGCGTTTCCCCTCACTTCGGCTAGAGCTTTGGTCGGGCACGGCTAGAAAATAGTTGGTAGAATTCGTCGGCCGCTTTCTTGATCTCCTCTGCAAATTCTGCGTTGGGCATCTCGTTGGACGAGGTGAGCGTGAACTGCAAATAATCTGTCGTCGCCACCCTCTTGTGAGTGACTTGAATCGATAATAATGGAGGTCGCCATACCGTCAAACCCGGTCATGTAAGCGACTCCAAACCCATTGGGGTGGAGCTCAGCCCATCCGTACATGCCAATATGACTGCTATATAAGGAACTCGTGAAGAGCGTGAGTTCTGCAGTGCGGGCATACAATGGGTCCGCAAAAAAGGCCTGTTCAGGGGTCGATGAAGAGGATATGACTTGCTCAAGACCTGAAGGGTGATCCGGGATTCGTCCAACATAGGAGAAGAACATGGGAGTAACGTACCCAACAAGTGCTTGTTCCAACCCTCACCTCTGGCAGCTTCGGAGACAAGTTTGTGGTGTTTCTTGACCGCATCACGCAAGAGTCGTACCTTTTCCTCCCTCGTCGCTGGATATTGTGTCAGTTGCGGAACGAAGTGGATTCGGAAACACTGTCACAACTCACCTGTGGGGCCCAACATGGCTTGCACGAACGCGACACATTCCTCGGTGACGACGTCGATCGTGTCCGAATGTCCCTTGTAGAATCTTCTAGTCGCAACAACCTCGTGTGTACACGCCGGCCAAGGCATGACCGGGCCATGTTCACCACCCAGCCTTTTCGCGAGCCTTGCATATGCAACCTGTATGAGCATCTGAGCCCATCCATCGGGACCCACGCCGAATGCCTTGATGGCAGCCTTTCCATAGCTCGTCCTGAGGAGAGAGAGGGACTTTGAGGATGCAAGTTCCTTCACGGACCATTGAGCCTTTGCGATTGCTTCGTGGATTTCAGGGACGGCGGTCAGATCGAAATCCAATGGTTCTGGGGTTGCAAGGGAGGATGAAGGCGTCAACTGGATATTCGATTCGGGATTTGCAAGGAATCCCAAAATATCGTCACAGAGGCGGGTATAGTGTGTCCCGTCAACCGCGCTGTGTTCCCCCATGAACCCTGCCACGTTGTTATCGAATACTATAAACTGGACGGGCTTATCGACATAGCGAGAGGAGAGGCCGCGTGAGATTGTAGTAGGATTCGTGGGCGACTGGATAGTTGAGTCATCGTTACGGGTCAAACAAAACAGTCCTTTACAGCAGAAATATACTCACTGGCAGGGTGCCATGCCAAAGAGCCCTCGAAACATCAACATCGTTCTCTGGAGGTGGTGTCGAGTCATCCAAAGACACCACAAAAGCGGACGAATGAATCTCGCTGAGGATGGTCGCATTGTGTGGGACGGTTGATAGAAGTGCGAGATCCTAAATTCAAACAAACTTTCGAAAACTCCTGTCGCCAGAATAATAGAGCATGTACCTTGGCCCACAACTCTCTATCTTGGCAGGTCAATACGCCGACTGCAGGATATTCATCCGTGCTATGGTCATATATATGTTGGAATTGCCTGTCATGCACATATGCATGTAAACGACATTCAATCAAGAGAGGATGCTGCTGTGAATTTCGAAGGACCCGGTCGATCAAAAAAGCACAAGGCTCACCTAATTAAATCACCCATTCCAATGACCTTTTCCCCGACTTGTACCTTCAGCTTCCAGAAACGATTCTTGCGGATTACGATGACGTGCCCGAGATCGTCGTGCGGATCGGGGTTGCCAGCGTAAGAGACAATCCAGTCGATGTCTTGCGCGCTGGGGAGACGGTGACAATCGAACATCCAACTGAGCTGGAATCAGTGAATGGATATGAGGAATGTCAAGAGAGACAGACCGATAAGCATCCATACAGAGCTCCACGCCTTTGACCGTATCGGGAGCTAATTTACCTGAACGAAGCTTCTGTCGGAATAACATAGCGGCATAAGTGATGCCGGCAGCACGAGCGGCGGGTGTGTGAGGAAGATGTGCAGGCTGAGGCTCGAAACCAACTGTAAACGAGAATGAAACGATAAGAAGACAGGGAAAGAGGTAGCTATGCTTACAGTAAGGTGTTATATTGACAACGATCTGGGGGAAATATTAAATAAATCAAGGAGAGGGAACGAGAGCTGACAGGGCCTCTCCAAGGAAGATAGCATGCGTCGTCCCACAACTCTTCTAACCAGTTGTCTGTCTCGTTCTTGCGCTGGAGGAGAACCTTCTGGAGGATGGGGCCAGCACCATCGGCGCGTGCAAAGTCATCCATCTTATTGCATAGGGAGGTAAACTCTTCTTCTGAACGGGCAAGCTGGCGAAAAGCGTTCTTGAAATTTTGAAGCGTGGCCTTTAGCGGAGGGACAGGAAGACGCGGGAGGGTAGACGATTGGTGGGCAAAGTTCGATATCAAAGGGGCGAGTGCCCTCCAGTTTTGCGGGCGAACCTGGCGAGTCATCTTGGAAGCTATGAGTAACCCAGAGTCTGCCAACCTGGGGTGCCTCGTTATCTATACGATCGCTCTTCGGTTCAATGAGCAGGGGGCCCGATATTACGTTCGGGCTCTGAATCATTGTCGGGGCGGTAAGGGGCATGCCGAAGCGGCGAGTGGCAAGTAAGATAGGTTCTTCGACTGGGCGGTGCCGAGGGAGTCTAAGTTACCATACCTATGATCTATCTATCCTTTTTCGACGAGATCAGTGACGGTTTACAACAACTGACGGGCTGACCAGCTTGAGCTCTTTGATTTCTGTAGACAGCTACTCCGGGCTTGTCGCGGCACGGGATTTGCCCAGAGATTAGTCCATGCAGGAGTGAGTCTGACTGGCAGGTGGCGGTACTGGCGGCGCCTTTTCTATGGGTCCTTGCCCAGGCTCTTCGTTTTCGCACTCCGAGTCACCCGCCACTCCCTCTTGCAGGTCCAACGAGTCCAACCTGTGCTTGTCTGTCTTCACTCGCGGGCTCGCTCAGCGTCCTGCTCGGTGCCTATCCCACCCTCGCAGCTCGCTCCTCACAGTGCCTCGGGCCGCAAAGCCGTCCGGGCTTCTGCCTAAATCCTCACTCCTGCTATGTACGTACGTAGTATGTACATCACCCGCTCCTCCCTGCGAGCCACCGTTGCGATTGAATTGCAGGGACGTCACAGTCGTGCAGAGACCATAGGTGGTGGAGAGCCGATAGCAGGTTGATTCCAACCGTTCTTACCTTTCTGTTTATGGCGGAAAATATTCATCGCGAAAATTCCGCCCATCATGATCGCGCCACACGAAAGTCAGGCCTGCGGCGAAATTCGTCGCACCAAACTTTGCTCGACACGTCAAAAAATAAATCGGTACGTTGCCACTGGTCCTGCCCGGATGCATCCCTTCCAACGACACGGCGACGATGACGCGTGCCTCTTGCCCATCAATGCGTCACTACCCGTCTCCACCGTCAACGTAGCTGCCACTGCCAGTTCACCTGAAGTTATGTAACTGGCCGCAGACCGAGTCTATTCAATGGCTGTGCGTAGTGTAACTAAGTACGGTTTCGGGGATCACTCTATCCCTCCACCTAGCATACAAAATAAAAAGAGTGATGCCTCCAATATATCCAATTCATCTCAACTAGCATCCGACGCTGGTGCATCAAAGTCTCGCGTAGACATTGACTGTCATACTGTTGTTGGCACTCGGGGAACTGACAAACAACTCATACAGCTCCTCGGCCGCTTTGTTGATCTCGTCTGCAAACTCGGCGTTAGGCATCTCGCAACGAGACGTGATCGTGAACTGCAAGTAATCTCTCGGACAAGGTTGCATCAGTATGGTGTTGTCCATGAGACGAAGAGGTGGAACACACCATCGGAGCCGGTCATATAGGCGATGCCAAATCCATCGCGTTGGAGCTCGCCCCATCCATAAGATGCAATGTGTCGGCTGAAAAGTGCGCTCGTCAATAGCGTCCCATCCCCCGAACGTGTAAAGAGCGGGTCCAAGAATAACGCAGGTTCAGGCATCGAGGATGGTCTCGCGGTGCGAAGACCTAGCGAGCGATCCAAGTGAGTCGACGTCCCGGAGAAACAAGTGGACAACGGACCGAATAGGTGTCTCTCTGAACCCTCGCCTATACCAGCTTCAGAGGCAAGTCGCTGGTGTTTATTGACCGCACGTCTCAATAATTGCACTTTCTCGTCCCGTGTCGCTATGTTCATAGGTTAGTCACTAGTCTGCTTCGCCATGAAGCAAGAACCTGAACAATGCCACAACGTACCTATGTTTCCCAACATTGCCCGCACGAACGTGACGCATTCATCAGTTACGACCCGTATACTTTCTTCGCGTCCCTTGTAGAACCTCCGAATCGTAGCGGCCTCATGTGTGCACACGGGCCACGGTATTACTGAGCCGTTTTCGCCACCAAATCGTTCTGCAAGCCGTGCATATGCAATCTGCACAAGCATCTGGGCCCATCCATCGGGACCCACCCCAAACCCCTTGATCGTAGCTTTTCCATAACTAGTCCTGATGAGAGACAGCGCCTTGGACGATGCAACATCATACGTGAACTTTTGCGATCTTGATATCGACTCGTAAATTTCAGGGATGGGAGTCAGATCGAAATCGAGAGGTTCCGGGACTGCGAAGGCGGAGGATGAAGGAGACAATTGGAAATCCGATTTGGGATCTGCTATGAATGCCAAGAGATCGTCGCACAGGCGAAAGTAGTGTGTCCCATCTAGAGTACTGTGTTCTCCGACCTGCCCTGCAACACCGTTATCGAACACTATGAACTGGAAGGGTTTGTCGAAAAAGCGCGAGGCGAGTCCTCGTGAGATTCCAGTTGGATTCGTGGACGACTAAAAGAGTCGTCGTTCAGCTGGAGAGGCGATGGTCCTCAACTACCAAGGCACACTTACCGGGATCGTTCCATGCCATAGGGCCCTCGAAACGTCTACATCGTTCTCCGGAGTTGGCGTCGAGTCGTCCAAAGACACTACAAAAGCGGACGAGTGAATATCGCGGAAGATGGCCGCGTTCCGAGGAACCGAGAATAGCAGTGCGTAATCCTAAACTCTCATTAGAATTTGGAAAGCTCGCAGTGACCAAG